>JABCKU010000024.1:0-42871 GCA_018221655.1 Myochromella boudieri | reverse complement strand
CTGCTGCCGGGGCCATGTGGACGTGACCACCTTGACCTTGAACAGGGTTCACGTTCTGTGGACCAGCTGCTCCACCCACAGCGGGGGCAGTAGCGGGATTGGGAGCAGTATTATGGGCTTGGGGGTTGACAAACTGAAGTGCAGGCAGGAATCTCGAAGGATCCAGCTGAATCCTAACCCTGCCAGGCGCGCCACCTTGGCCTTGCATTTGAGGCTGAGGCTGCGGTTGAGGCTGGGACTGAGGTTGACCCACATTCGCATTCGCATTCTGGTTCTGGTTCTGGTTGGGTGCCGCCTGACCCTGACCCTGACCTTGACCCTCACGATGGAACTGCTGCGCATGATGCATCATCGCTTGTCTAACAGCCGCCGCCAAGAATTGCTGTAAACCTACAGGCGGAGCACCACCATTGACATTGGCATTAGTGCCAGGATTGGCGTTCGCATTCGCGTTCGCACCAGCCGGTGTAGCGTTCCCCTGGGCCTGGGCAGTTCCACCCTGCCCACCCCCAAACATCGCCATCAGGTCCGGACCCCTTATGTCAAACGTCCCTTGCGCGACCTGAACGCCAGGCATACCAGGCATGGGGCTGAACCGCATGTTGTTATTATTGGCATTGGCGTTGTTGTTACCAGGCCAGAACTGGGGTCCGTTAGCGTTGGCTTGAGCTTGAGCTGGGGCTGGAGCATTGTCAGCGTTGTTGGTGTTGCCGTTGTTGGGCCAGAACTGGGGCCTGATAGGGTTCGGAGCAATAGGCTGAGTACCCGCACTTGTGCCCGCCACATTTTGAACTGGAACTGGAACCGGAGCCGGGTTAGCATTGGGCTGAGCATTGGCGTCCGTGTTTGACCCAGCTGCAGCCTGCCCCTGCCCCGCACCCCCCTGCGCCCTCATCTGCCTCATAAACTCATTCCACATCCCACGCAGCCCCTCCGGCATCTCCGGCGGGGGCGCCATATCCTCATCCGAAGGATCTGTATCTGGCTCGAGGGCCATCCCGAACATGACGCCAGTGTTCGCGTTGGGCTGGGTCTGGGGCTGTGGTTGTGGTTGTGCGTTGGCAGGGGCGCCAGACCCCGTGGCCGCACCATTCGGGTTCGGGTTCGGATTCATGCCTCCATTACCTCCACCCCCACCAACCACAGGCGTCCACGGCACCGGGTTCGCATGCGTATTCCTCACAGGACCCACTCCACCCCCTGTAGTAACATTACCCGGTCCACCCCCACCTCCCCAGAACGTCGTCTGCCCAGCACCAGCAGCACCAGGCGTAATCGGCCAGAAATTAACATTCGGCGCCATATGTGCGCCCGGCCCCCCCGGACCCACATTGGTTGGTGCGGGAGGCCAGAACACTGTTGGGTTGACTGCATTTGCCGGACGAGGGGCGGGGGCGGCGGTTGGGGTTGGGGGCCAGAACATCATTCCTGGACCTGGGCCTGCGTTAGGATTGGCTCCTTGAGTCGGTGGAGGCCGAAATGCGCCAGGGTTAAACGCCCCATTCGCGTTATTGTTGTTGTTGTTATTGTTGGCAGTCGTCCTCACGTTGGGCGGGGGCCAAAATGGACCTGGGATGGGAGCGGCGTTGTTTGTGTTTGGATTTGGATTTGGATTTGGGTTGGGGTTGGCGGTCCCGGCGGGTGGGGGAGCAGGGCGTACGAGGACTTCGATACCGAATGTTATGAAGGCTGGGTGGCCGTGGGGGCCGTGGGCGTTGACTTGGGCTTGAGGCTGGTCGGGAGCGGTAGCAGGTGCAGGCGCAGGAGCAGCTGCAGGTCCTAAAAAAAAAAAACACGCAACCAAAATCAGCACCTCCCCCCAAAAGAAAAAACCAACTCACCATCCAAATCCGCAGGCTGCCCATCCTGGCCCTGACCAGGCTGACCGGGATTGGGATTAGGATTCTGCACACCCGTAGCATCATCAACCACACCCCCAGGCAACTCCCCCAACTCCCTCCTCCTAACCTGCTCATCCCTCATCACCCTCATCCTCCTCCTAAACTCCGCCGCAGTCGCATCAATCCTCGCATCCCTCTCCCCACCCTCCTCCTCCTCCTCATCTTCCCCATCCCCCTCCTCCTCCTCATCCCCATCGTCCTCATCCTCCATCTGCCCCCCATTCATCATAAACAGCTCCTGGAACACATCCGACGGCGGCCGCCTTGGCCCAGTGAGCCCCTCCGGATCGAGGTTGAAGCGGCAGGTGGGGCAGGTGGTTTGGCCGGGGCGGGAGAACCAGGGGAGGAGGCAGCCGGCGTGGAAGATGTGGGCGCAGGGGAGGGCGACGATCTTGCGGGGGTCGATGGGGGGCGTGGTTGGGGTTGGGGGGGCTTCGGTTGAGGGTGTTGCTGGGTCTGGTGCATCGGACGTCGATGGAGCTTCTTCAGGGACTTGAGGGACAGTTTGCTCATTTGATCCCTCTGTTGCACCGAAACCCTCAAGCGGAACAGCCTGCCCATTCGATCCCTCTGGTACAGGTGCACCGAATCCCTCCCCTTCAGCATCAATCAACTTATCCCAACATACCGCACACATACAATCCCCCGCCCCCATCCCCTCCACACTCTCCCCCCCATTCTCCTCCTTACTCACCGCCTCCATGCGCCTCACCAAGCCCACAGGCACCTCCTCCAACGCCTCCACCAGCCTCTTTGCCCTCCCCGTATCCTGCGGCTCCTGTCGATCAGCACCCCCACTCCCGAGGAAGCGGAACAGGTCCCGTAGGAGTGCGGGAGGCAATCCGCCCTGGCCGTCGGGGTTGGCGTTGGCGTTGGGGTCACCCCCAAAGTCGGGGTTGTCGGGTGCGTTCCCCCAGTTGACGGCACCGTCGTTGATGTCAAAGGCGATGAAGGTGCCAAAGACGGGTCCTCCGGGGGCGTTCCCGGGGTTGGGCTGCGCCTGGGGGTTCGGGTTGGGGAGATTAAACGGATTAGGAAATAGGGGCGGAGCAGCTGGTTGTGTATTGTTGTTATTATTATTATTCGTATCACCCTGTCCTTGCTGCTGCTGCTGCTGCATATCTCGCAAGAGCTCAGCGACACCTGGGAGGTTAATACCCGCGCGGACCGTCGGACCGTCCATGCCGAGGAGCCACGTCGGGTTCGGGGTAGCGTTGCCAGTTCCGGTGTTTGAGGAAGTAGAGGCGGTTGCAGGGGGAGTGGGAGTGGGAGTAGCGTCAACGGGATTCCTGAGACGCTGAGAAGGATGCCTACGGTCTCGCTCTCCGTCCTCGTCTTCTTCGACCCGAGCACGGCGGTTAGACCTGGGCAGGGGTGGGATGGGCTCGAGGGTGGGCATGGAGTCATCGGTTGTCCATGCGCTGTCGTCGTCGTCGTCGTTGACGGCTTGCATCTCGACTTCGTTGGCTTCGTCGTTTTCAGAGTCGGATGAGTTGGATACGGATTGGAGGTCGGGCATGTCGTCGTCGTCGTCTGTCGACATGGGGACATCGTGTTCGCTGTCATCGGTGCCATCATTGTTGCTGTTGGATATGGGCAGGAGAGGTGGGATGTCGGTGTCGTCGCTGTTGTTTGCGACGCCGGGGACGATTGCGCGGAGTAAATTGTGGAAAGCCTCCATTGAGCCTGCTCTTTGGGTCGTGAGAGGAGGAAGAGAAAGAGGCGGCGGCGAATTGCTGGTGCCTGTTGCGCAATGTTTGGCGTCATTGACCGTCATTCTGGAATGTCCTAGAACTCTCTCCACTTTACCGATATGTTAATTCTATCTAGAGGAGGTCTTTAACAAATAAAGATGAACATGTACAGCATGACGTCCTTACCAGGGCAATAAATCTGCACCTACACAGGCGCTTATCACAACATTGCTGTCACTTCATGCAGAACGGGAAACAAAATAATGAGCTACGTATGGCCTGACCAGGAATCGAACCTGCTGCATCCACCAAACCTCAGGTATGCCATCCTCTCCTTTCAATGCAACAAAGCATGGCCCTCTGTGAATTCGGGATACTCTCAATCAAACCAACACCCTTAGCTGGCCACTTGGGAGGAAGACCGACAAATAGACCCGCCCAGGAATTGAACCCAGGACATCATCGCAATAACCCGCCTTACCACCAACGTTAATACCGTTCAGCCAGGTGGCAAACTCAGGCAAACGATCGGCATGTTCATAATGCCATTCAGCTCTTTATCCTTCTTTACCATACGTTATCCTCCTTTAACGCAATAACGCACCGCTATCTCAGGCTGCAAGCCCCGGTCTACTAACTTTTCGTACTCAGCAAAGACAAAAATGTATAAACAATACCTGTATAGGACCTGGCCAGGAATCGAACCCGGCACCTCCCTCATGCACGACCCACGCTGGTATCCGTTCAAGCCCTCGTCCTTCCTCATCAAACATTACCCTTCCACTTAGTGAAACAAACCACAGCCCATCTTCAAGCTTTGGCTCATCTTCGATTGAGTTCCCGATCCCCAGAAAACGAGTTCAAGTATATAAAGATAGAGTCACCCAGGAGTCGAACCCAGAGCATCCCCACAGTCAAGTCACAAGTACACTATCACCCCTTTTCAGAACAACAAGTAGTTTCCACATTATACTGACCACATCCATAACGTGTTAACGCTATGCATCATCACCCATCTCCGATGCAAGAAAAAGGATACCGCTATCAACTCTACCAGCCCCAGGACGAAAAGAAATCCGTCATTACAAATGGCTCCAACCAGGAATCGAACCCAGAACGCCCGACACCACCTCCCCAGACGAAGCGGCTCGCATGGTATGCTATATCTCTTCTTTACAGCGAGAAGCGAGAACCTATTTCATGGCGCAGGACTTTTTACGTGGACTAGACTGGACGGTACGCGAACTGAGGAGATAATAAAAAAACTGGTAACTTTTCCTGCAAGCCATGAGTAGGCTGACTTGCATCGAAGACAGTACTGCCGGTGTGCCTCGGTCAGGACTCGCCGTATCGTGCAGAAGGTACGTTCGTGTTAACCCCCCCACCAGTACAAAGAAGAACCATTTCGCATGTCATATATCAACTACCTAAAGATCGCATTTCAAACTCACAAAGATCAGTTTACTAGTACGAAAGTGGCCCAATTGGGAGTCGAACCCAAACAACGGGAGAATGATGGGGTCGAAAGGGGATCAACCGACACCTGATATCGACGATCCTACACCTTACTATCAATCTCCCCATCGCCTCATCTTTCCACAAGTAACACGAACCAAGATTACCTTTTGACGCCCTCACAGTGATCAGTTCCGTCAGATCTTACCTCCACATCTCTACTCCAAACTTCGCTTTAGTACCATAACGCAGTGCTATATAATGGATCCCACATCCGACAATGACCACGATGCCTGCGCCTCAGATGAAGAATCATTCTCCGGTAGCGAGTCATCGACCATCGTCTACTCTCACGAGCCATACGAGACCTACCAGTTTCGCGTCCACAAGCTCCTCGGCGCCCTATATGGGTCTGAAGCGGCCCAAACCGCAGAGATTGCGCGCCTCAAAGGCGGGGGCTACAACCGCATCATCAGTGTAGTGATTGCCACAAATAACACAGAGCCCACCACTCAAGAGGAACTCATTTTGAGGGTACCACGCTTCGATGCTGATGTCGCCAGACAGGTGCGCCTTCTTCGTGGCCTGAAGCCCTTTCTCCCCGTCCCTGAGGTGGTACGCTACGACGCTAGTGAAGCCAATGCTCTCGGTAACCCTTACATCCTGATGCTCCGTCTGCCTGGTCAGCCTCTGAATAACGTCATTCAAGATATGAACTCTGAGGACCGCTGTGAGATGGCACGCCAGATTGCACAACTGCTTACAAAAATCCACGGAATACCCGTTCCCTCTAGTATTGGCCCTCTCTCAGTTGATGACACAGGCGCACTTTCTATCGATCAGCTTCCAGAAGGGCCATCGCATCGTGGAGAAGACAAAACAATTGACGAAGAAGAACAGACTCTAGATCTGCCGGTATCAACCACGCTCCGCGAGTTCGTCACCTCCCGCCTGGCCGGACACCGCGCCTTCTCGCTTCGCCAGGAACACATTAATTACTTCGCCATCGAGGAATCAGACCGGCTCCTGGACGCCTCGAATGTTTTGCTGTCTGCTCTGCCTGAAAGCGACAGTGACCGCCGCCTCGCGCTCTTCCACCATGACTTTGCCCCCCGCAACATCCTCGTGGCCCAGTCCACGGTGGACGGGCACAGCAGCTGGGCCGTCATGGGACTTCTCGACTGGGATGACTGCGAGGCAGCCCCACTCGCCATCGCACGCGTCTGGCCAGGTTGGCTATGGGCAGCCGCAGACGAGGACGAGGCGGATTTCGACCTGAACGAGTGGGACCCGGACCTACCCGTGCCAAACGAGGAGTGTGAGAAGATCAAGACCGCATTTGTGGAGGAGATCGAGAAATGGGAGCCTGGGTACTTAAATATGGTTAGAATAACGAGGGATCATTGCCTGCGACTTCTCTATGAGCGCTCGCGAGATGGTTTTTGGTCTACAGAGCATATAAAGGACGTAGACCGCGTCGTGGAAGTGGCACAGCGAGTTTCCCAGCAAGCAAACAACTCGGTACCTGTACGTCAATTTATCTTTATGGTCATTTCTTGCTTGCCGTTGAGTCATGCTATTTTGATAATCAGGCAATCTGACTAGCACTTGATCATTAGGTGGGACATGGTCTTTTTTTATCTGCTCGCACTTGACCACTATGTCTCAGTCTGCCTACTATTTGAGTAAATCGCTCTGTATATTTATTGATCTATTGGTTGTCCCGTCGGCCTGTAAATTCAGACTTTGTATGAAGCTTGTACTTACGTTCGCCATCCCCAGAAGAAGACATACAAAGTCGAACCCGAGATGCGTACGTTCCCCTGACTTGAATGAGCCTGGCAAGGGAACCTTCAAGTTCCAGTACGCCATCGTAATGTTCCATACCGACAAATACAACCCATTGTCTGAGCAGTGGAATGTCCCTACCAATACCATCCGCAAGTACATCCACTACCACGGTCCGCATCGTGCTCAGACGTTATTGGGACGCCTCTTGTTGACTTTGTGTCAGCTCATTTGCTGGTTCGACATGTTCGTGATGCTTTTGCAGGGCCAGTTGCTACCGGGGACATCAGTTCATTGGCTCAGCCTATGCCTTGTGTTCTAGATGCCATATGACTGAGTCTACCTTTGAACTTTAGGACCTTTGTTATTGAGTAGGCTCAAGATCGTACCTGTTTCTACGGTCATTTATCCACAGCAGACTTGTGAGCCTGTGCAGAGGCAGATATGCTCAAGAGCCCAGTATAGACCCGTCAACTCAGCCTACGTTTGTGATAGCTACGTTGGCTTGCGTGGTATCAGAGTGGAAATTGGACCAAGAATGTCGACGATTGTTTGTGGGGATCTGATAGGATCGGCTCTAGTTGACCCAGCAGGATACACCCGAGATCGGCAATTATAGGTGTAGGGTCCGCCTATGGCCGTTAGATATTCGGTGTAGACTCGAGCCTACGAGTGTCGGGCTTCGCCATTCTGGAATCGGGTCCTGCTGTACTTGGTATGAAACCAGCCATTCATTTATAAGCGTCGCACTTCAAATGGCTCTTTATGAAGAGAGCTAGGAGTGCGTTAATTTTATTCGCAGATGTTTGTCTATGACTGACTGTAGAACAAGACTGGAAATATTGTAAGCCGGGCGACAGTGAAACGCTACGCTAACTTCAGGTGGGGTCTTTTCATATTTGATTCCATAAACCTAAATGCAATAAATAAGCCTGTAGATAACCATACCATACATACGTCGATCCCCTGTTCTCTTGCCACGTTGGCCATAGATTCGATGAGAGCCCTCTCAGACGTTGGTATATCACCACCACGAAACATAGATACTTCGCTCCAGCTTGACACACTACCATCCAAAATTGCCGTGACGACCTGCCACAAGGTAACACATTCTTCAGCCGTGAAGCCAATCTCAATGGCACAACGGTCCCGTTCCGGCTGTCCGATAGGTTGGGATGGTGTTTTTCGCACAAGTGTGGGGGAAGTAAGATGGTTTGCATCCACTGTCAAAGATGTGAGCCGTTTCAGTTTGGAGATAGCTCTATCAAGAGCTAGTTCTTCCTGTGGCGAGGAACGAGAAAACCGGCACTCCTTGAGGGTAAGCAAGTGCAAAGTAGGCGCAGTGGAGGAGAGGAACAGGTAGAGATCATGATTGGAGATGCCTTCAACTTTTTCAAGGGCGACAGACTCAAGTGCGCAATAGCTTGGAAAAGCAAAACGACGCAGTTGGAGTCCGCTCATGCTCCCATTGGTTAGTCTAAGGTGCTCAAGTCCTACGGCCACGTAGTCTTCATGTAGGGTTCTGTGGAGTAATTGTCAGGGTACGGCGGTTCGACCTCAACGTCTTTCAGCTTACGTGGAGTCACATTGTTTGGACCACCCTCTCACATCGAGTAAACGTAAATTCGTCCAATTAGAGAGGAACCTCTGGATATCGTCCATGTTCCATGTGTTCAAATCGTCGTAAATTAGACAGTCCCGGACATAACGAAGATTGGACAAGTGGAGCACCAGTGGGTCCACCACTGATCGAGGGACGGGGGGGAGACATACAGACTTTACACAGGTAGCATAACCTGGAATTTCGGCAAACGCATCCCAGTAGTCTGCACCAACGTTCAAAAGGCCATTATCTTCATAGATATGTTTGAAATCAGAACAGGAGAATCTGTCCATCAAAACCCCGCGTTCAGGCTTCCTTCGAAGACACCGTGCAACAACTGTTGCATCATATGGTTCATATGGACCCTCGAAGCGAGAGAAGAAGAGGGGAAGAACATGAGACCAGGACTTGCAAACAAGGCCACACGAAAGCAGCGCTTGTCGCCAGCCTTCTGGCTTCATTCCAATTGCCATATCCACAATCTTTTCTATTATATCAGGCTGGAAACTGGACCAAGAATGTCGACGATTTTTTGTGGAGATGATGCGAACGCAGTGAGCTGGGAGTCCTTCCTGGCTAGCCTCATGGCGTAGCTTGGGTAGAACACTTCTGAAGTAATAGTTGCTGTCGATAATAACGTAGGATGACGGATTCGCATTATCCACCGGGTATATGTAGTCATAAACGACGCGTAAATGGGAGGGGCGGTCAAATCCTGAGTCAAGTGCTAGTGCGATTGAGTGTCGGTGCATCTCCTCTTCGTCGATGATTTCAATGGCCTCGAAGGTGATATTACAGATAGAAGTGTCCGGTGTTTGGATGGAACTCCCTTCATCACTCGAGCACCTTCGGCAAGCAGCACGGAGACGGGAGAGGCGAGAACGAAACCTAGACCTCGATACCGATTGCTTATGTATGTACCTTACAGAATCAGGTGAGTTGGTCAGACACTATGTATTGCGTAAGTTTCTGCATAGGATATATAGCAAATAAGACAAACAAGTTGGTTGAGAAACGTTGATTCTCGGCACCAAACACGCAAGCGAACTGCGGAATACTGGACTTTCGCCGTTTCGTCCATAACGATGGATACTACACATCCAGTGTCCGAGGATGCATTGATGTCGGTCTTATAAGGTGCTTCGTGGTGGGAATAACTGAGCCAATGGCCTAAGTCCATGGTAGTGGGACCTGCCATATTGCAGAAAGGTGGGGAGCGGCTGAGCTATTGGTAGACGGTTGGTTAAGGCCCGCGAGGTTTTGATTGTTCAAGTGAGAGAGAGAAACAGTACAGAGAGTGACCAAGGACCCCATAAATAGATTCCACTGGTGGCAGCCGCTGTCAGCGTGAAGCAGCGTGACAACTTGAGTACTCACAAGGACGCGCCCAACGTCGATGGAGGTCAGATGCCACATCATTACATACGCCAACAACTTGAAAAGACTTGAAAACGTCAGACAACTTGAAGCAAACAGTTGGGGTCGTCCAACTCGGGGCAACTTTGTCTAAAGTTAAACGTTAGACCTTGGTCCAATACTACAGACTTTGGTTTACTTGTACATGTTGTCCGACTCCAATAGCATCCTCGGCGTGTGAGTTAGTCAATCCAACCAGGTTGAATTGCGTTGGGCTGAGCGCTGCTGAGCGTCGAGAGTACCTACATGGACGTCCACTGACTCGGACATCGAATCCGATGGACTGGATGATACCGTCTGAGTCTCCACGCTTATATAATCGCATTCAGCAACAAAACACTTCGCGGCTGGAAGTTACTGCAGGCTTAGGGCAGAGGTAGGTCGCTTGATTTTACGGAGGTTCCGTTTGCGAATTTTTCTGCTAAGAGGGCATTTCCAGATTTTCATACGTCCAATAGGCATTCATGACTCTCACTACAGAGCACTAGCTTCACAAGCTCATATCAGCACCTCAGGTCTGAACGCGGGAGAGCTTCTGCTGGTCCATCCAATTTGGGACCGTGGCAGGTCAAAAACTTAGAACTCGGAACTCGAGTACTAATAGGTCAAAAAATGGCGGCATTACCCAAGTACTTTAGCATAAGGACCCCAGACTTCGTTGACATTTCGGACCCGTTCAGCGTCCGAATCGACTTCAAGTCCAGACCGGAGATAGTCATTCCCTACCAATACATGGACAACAGGAGGGTTAGATTTTCAGGCTCTTGATGTGGCTTTTTGTACAACTATAGCGATCCTTCTCTTTCCATGACTTCTGGGGAAGTGCGTTTTCGTCTCCCACCTGACAATGACGGAGCATATCCTGAAACTGGGGCGGATCTGCTAGATGCACATGGGGAGACCTGGTCGGATCCCTTAGTAAAAGTAGTGCGTCCACGAATTTCACCAGTTTCAATAATCTCATAGTGAAATAAGCTCTCGTGATGGGGGGAGTGGCTCCGGTGAACTTTTTTTTCAATATCCCTGATGGAGAGCATCTATTGGTCTCCGAACCAACGCGGACGTCCAGAGTGCTTTCGCCGTGTTTACGGCTCAAATATGCTCCCCCATCCTTTGGGGGCCAACATCGTCGGTTCGAGCACAGGTGGACTGCCGCTAGTACATTGGGTGAAAGATAGGATGACAAACTTCTTGTGGTCCGGTTCAAACCACCTCTCCTTACACAGGTAAGCTGATATGTTTCGAGTCTTTTTCTACCATCATACTTGATCATAGGCAATTCGAGCACTCAACATTGCCTGAACGCAAGGGCACAACCACTCATGTTCTACGACTGGTCAAAGTTATAAAAGACATAAAGCTGGCCATACCTAGACACAATAAGGTTATGTATTATCATCACCCAACGACATCCATCGCTATCACGATCGTTTGAGTGTGGAATACGGGACCGAAAGCGATTGTAGTACCACTGCAATTTCCGTTGGGTTTGGTGGCACAAACCACATAATAGAATCTTCGATGTTTTCTGTCTAGTACCACAACTCCTGTATTACGCGTTTCATTAAGCTCTTTATATCTCTTTATCTCGGTGACGATGACCGCCATGTTCCAGCACCCATTTTGTTCATAACTGTTCATTTGGCTCATGGTTGCTGTATATACAGATCTAGCAGAGCGAACAAACCCCGAATACACGTCGTGCCCTCTGCGAATCGCATTGTTCGAAATTGCACACCACAAAATGGCTGATCATGTTGTTATCCCTCATGGTACGTTCCTTCGGAATATCAGATCGTATGCCCAATGCATTCAAACTAGAAACCTCCATTGAATCATGCTCCTCGAACACCTGCAATTGGTGAAGAATAAAGTATGCTCAACTGCTCAAGACAATTGTGAGCGCGAAGAAACGTCTCTTGATCTGCTAGCAGGTCGTGACCCCGAACTCGATCATGATTACTACGGAGCCACTTGAATTTGATTCGGGCATAGAAGAGGGGAGGAAAAAAAAGGAAACTACACGAGACTTTACGTGGGTGATGGTCGCTATCAGATAGTCTGTCGTCAGAATGCACATTACAAACAAGATAGGTAACGGAGCACACCCTAACACCACTGGATAGCAATACATCATTGCCGCGGTTCATAGCTCTACATA
The DNA here is from genome assembly GCA_018221655.1 of Myochromella boudieri. Taxonomy (NCBI): domain Eukaryota; kingdom Fungi; phylum Basidiomycota; class Agaricomycetes; order Agaricales; family Lyophyllaceae; genus Myochromella; species Myochromella boudieri. The sequence goes on along the minus strand of JABCKU010000024.1, from coordinate 30,853 downwards.
TTCGTACCAGTCTGGAGGCTCTTTCCATCCTATGGCAGCACGATACCGCTCAATGAGCTCGATATTCTGTGCCCTTTTCAGATCTTGAGTCGAGTTGTTGGATCCGACCATTAGGCAGAATACGTGGGCGTACGTTCGCTCGAAGCTATCGTCGTGGATAAAAGTAATACGGCGAAGCCTGGAGGGAAGGCGATCCGCAATGTCATCCAAGGCAACATCATACTTGACGCGATCACATGTGTCTTGAGTGATGTTATGGTCATCTGCCCATTTCACTAAATCCGAAAACTCGAACTTCCAGCCGAATACCATTAAGGGACGCGCTTTTCGCCAGGCCTACGACGTCGAGTTCGTAAGGGTGGCGGTGGGGGCAGCGCGACAGGTGAGGATGGGAGTTGGTCTGAACCCCTGGAGGTAACGCGTTTAGAATGGAGAAAGACCTATACAGTAAACCCTTGTCAAGCAGTTTGCAACGTTGGCCGGATTTGCCAAACACACACAATTTTTTCACATCTGACAAGTTTCATCTAGTATCTCATTCAGTTGTCATCCTATAGGCTCAATTCAATTATATCCATGTTCTACTCATCAACTGCGAGCCACCAGGCCAACAAAAGCCACGCTTTACCTGGATAGACGAAGGCAGCAAAAAATCGGACCTCTCCGGCCACTTTACGCATTTCGCAGGATAACCCGATGATAACGGAATGTTGTGGCCCCTTCCGGTACTATACGCTAAGTTGCAACGGTGGGGTCAATGCGTTGCTCCGTTAGACTTCGCTCAGCTAATAATATTTTACAAAACATAGACCCTCCTACAAGCAACATTTGCCAGCTTCAGCTTAAATCTAACCTCACCTCCTCACATCAAGTTGAACTCTGTTCTACGCATTGGTTTTGAGATGCCCACAGTAGCAAAACATCACTCACTAGGCCGTGCAAGAATTTGGCAGAGACAGCACATGCATGCAAAAATCTGTGCCTCTCATAAAGCAACTACCAATCCTGAAGCTGAAAAGATCTCAGCCAGAACTTCTACGAGTGGCCAAATTTATGAAAGGCATCAAGCTGGTTGTACCTAGACATAGAAAGCTCAGTGTTATCTCCCGTCCCTCGTTGAAAAATTTCCTCACTCAATAACCATGCGACTTGCACCTGCAATTACGAAACCAGTAGCTTGACGCTCATCGTGTTCCAAGTCCGACAAAACTATGATGTTATTTTCCTGTCTCTCTAATCAACTATTTGAGCGCGGAACACGGGGCTGAAGGCGATTAATCGTAGTACGACCATGCAATGTCCGTTGGGTTCGGTGACACAAAACCGCGTGATAGAATCTTCGATGTGCACGTTTTGTTAAGGTTGTTATTCCAGCGACGAGAGCCGCCATGTTCCAGCGCCAATTTTGTTCATAACCGTTCATTTGGCTCACAGTTACTGTATACATAGATCTAGCAGGGTGAACGACAACCCCAAAATACATACCGTGACCTTCCTTTGTAAATCACATCGTTCGAAATTCTCTGCTATGTCCCTTGTCGTTCAAACTAGGACTTTCCATTGAATCCTGCCCCCCTCCTGAACACCTGAAATCGAGTGAAAAATATGAGCGTACTTAGTTGCTCAAGACAATTATCAATTATCAGCGCGAAGTGCGAAAACATCTCTTAATTTGCTAGGGATTTGTGACACTGGATTCGAGAATAATTGCGACGGAGCCACTTGGCTGTGATCTGGGTATAGAAAAGCGGAAAAAGAGGAATCTCTATGAGAATCTATGTTGGTGATGGTCGCTATAAGATAAACTGCTGTCAATATACAAGTTGCAAAGAAAATAGGTGATAAAGCACACCTTAGCACCACTAGATAACAATTCATCACCGCCACGGTTCATAACTTTACAAATTCATACCACTCCGGAGGCTCTGTCCAATTCAAAACAGCACGATACTGCTCAATGAGCTCAATATTCTGTGCCCTTTTCAGATCTTGAGCCGTTTTGTTGGATCCGACCATTAAGCAAAATACATGGGCGTGCTTTCGATTGGGACTATCGTCGTGGATGAAAGAGACGCGGCGAAGCCCTACAGGTCCAGGAAGGCGACCCGTAATGTCATTCAGGGCAACGTCATGCTTGCCATTATTAGACAGGTTTTGAGCGATGTTGTGGTCCTCTGTCCACTTCACTAAATCAGGGAAATCGAACTTCCAGCCGAATACCATTAAAGGAACACGCTTTTCGCCAGGCTTACGACGGAGAGTTCGCAAGGGTGGTGGTGGGGGCAGTGTGATGGGCGAGGAAGAGAGTTGGTCAGAACGCCTGGAATAAATCAGATAAGACATTATAAGACGCCGTTAGGCTTACATTGTTAACGTTTCAACAGGAAAAGCGTACAAGGATACAAGGATAACAACATCCAGTATGGGGACTCTTATAAACAAACCACCATAATCAACCCCTTATCGAATAAATTTCTACGTCACTGCGTCAAACCACTTGTTTTGTCTTGTCCACCCGAATGATCTCCAAGGACCGCAGAGAAAACAATAGAATGCTTTTGGCACATCATTTTTTGATCCATTGTCGACATTTTCAGGTTTAGGAGATCTTGTGCCCTCCTGTTACTGGCGAACAACGGATCCTCTTGGTCACGGTATCTATGGACACTCTTCTTTGTTGGTTTCCAAACATCCCCCCCAAGAAGGTGTATATAAAATTTGATTAAGCATATGTCAGTGCAACTTCCCAAGCGATTCCCCATGGCAAGCCACACCGGCTTCTTACTCCCTGGTTTGAAAGCCTCACCTCTTGCATTACCGGGCCTCATCGTCTCTATAATATTGGGCTACAGCAGGCGTGCAAATTGACGTCGCCTCGAGGACCATTTCCACTCATTTTGGAATCAGGTCCTTATGCACTTGGTACACGACCAGCCACATATGAGTGTCGTACCTCAAATGGCGCTTTATCGAGAGGATCTGACAAAGCGACGACAACACCCAGATGTTCTATTGAGATCGAACCAGGAAGGCTGGAGGAGCAGCGCCCAGAATTCTTGATTATGGCCATGCGGTTGTATTGGGCATTTCGAGCAGAACGAGGGCCTGAATATCCAGATGTTTTCGAGAAATGGCAGGAAATGGTGTTCGAGTCATTGATACTACGTGTCGTGTTAGAACTCAAACGTCCTCCAATTAGGAACCATGCTCATGTCGAAGACTTCGATCACGAGCTGGACTTGCAATGTACCGCAGCAAAGGAACAGGTCATCGCCCAGGCTACGATTGCCTTTGCGAGAGAGGACCTCGACGACCTCCGACACCTTATTTTAATGGTAGGTGTGGGCGAGTGGTGGCACTTTCGAGTTGTCACTCGCCAGGAGTTCGCTATTAGCCGCTTCAATTTCTTTGGTGACGAAGAAGACAGCGAAGCTAATAAGGATAGCGATGGTGATCAGGACAATGACAACAGCGCAGGCAGTGACTATGTTAAAGGTTCACGGCCGAAGAAAAAAAAGGCTACCAAGCGTTCTCTCCCCAAAAAGAAGCGACAACGTCTTCGGACGCTGAAACTGCTGGGGGTGCCTGACAATGCACACCCGAATGCTCCTATGCGTACTCCAATGATGGCTCACTATGATAGTGTACGAGACAGGGAGCCTATCCACCCTGACATGGACAACTGGCAACGTTTTGGCCAGTTCACGGGAAATCTTTTATTCGGAACCCCACAGTCAAATCAGATGTTCTACTATATACATCGAGCTCACCGCACCACGGCTAAGGAACGGTTCTCGGGGTTTGGAAAAAAATTAAGCATACATACGGTACGCTTATGGTCTGATTCCCAGGTAGAACGAGGTTTGTGTCACTGAACCTAGACACCGCACGATAGCTATTAGCCATAAGGCTACAGGACCGATGTAAAGAACGAAGGTCCAGCGCTTTAATAGGTAGGGAAGGATTAGTAGTAGGTGAAAGTTAAAACACATGTCATTGGAAGAACTAAGCACAGTCCTGTCCCGAGTTGAATGGGGAGTACATCCCGACCGGAGTGCTTTCTTAAGAAGCACTACATGGCTGCTGAGTAACAGAATCAATGCAGGTAAAAGTCGGCGGGCAATCAAAGCGCCGCTGCAATGTCATATACATCACCCATTGGGGTTTATTAACCCCCAAAGAGGGGGCTGTGTTAACGCGGAATGTAAGGCGCAAAGTGAAGAGTGTCAAGTCATTGGTACCTCCATCTATCTGTCAAGGGGAGCGAACTTAAGGTCTGGCATTTTTTGGGAGAGTGAAAAACAATAGATTGATTTAGTTGGTGCCACAGGTAGTATAACGTAGAGTCGGAGGAAGTCGAGACCAAAACCAATATTCGCAGCCCTGCCTCGGGGGAGCTTTCGACGTAATGTTGCAGCATTGTTCTCATGGTGGAGTCCAGGAAATACCAACGGGCATGCTAATAGGAAGGATAGCCGGTTTCCTTTCAAGAGTCGAGTCCAGATCCTTACAAGACATCAAGTAGTGGCTCGTTGGTGATGATCGCTATAAGATAGACCGCTGTCAAAATGCAAGTTGCAAAGAAAAACGGGTAATGGTACACACCTTAGTACCTCTGGAGAGTGATTTATCACCGTCACGGTTCATAACTTTACAAATTCATACCACTCCGGGGACTCTGTCCAATTCAAAACAGCACGATACTGCTCGATGAGCTCAATATTCTGTGCCCTTTTCAGACCTTGAGTCGTTTTGTTGGATCCGACCATTAGGCAAAATACGTGGGCGTGCTTTCGGTTGGGACTATCGTCGTGAATGAAGGTGATGCGGCGAAGCCCTACAGGCCCGGGAAGGCGATCCACAATGTCATCCAAGGCGACGTCATACTTGCCAATCTCAGACAGTTTCTGAGCGATGTTGTGGTCCTCTGTCCACTTCACTAAATCAGGGAAATCGAACTTCCAGCCGAATACCATTAAAGGAACACGCTTTTCGCCAGGCTTACGACGGAGAGTTCGCAAGGGTGGTGGTGGGGGCAGTATGATGGGCAATGAAGAGGGTTGGTCGAAACTCCTGAAATAATATGGAATCAAAAAGGTAAAATGTTGCGGGATACAGTTAGACTTACATCGTCAACCCGGCAAGTGTCCAAGGAATCAAGGATAATGGTGTCAAGTATGGAAAAAGAATAATCAACCATGTAAAAAATCTCCCACGCGTCGATCGTGGCGTTGAATAAATGCCGTCTTTTTTATCCATTGTCTTCCGATAAAGGAACGGATGGGCGAGATTTCTTTCGTGACAGAACACAAGAATGTAACACCCTCGAAAGTGAAGACCGTCAAGTCATTGGGGCGTCCGTCTATCGGTCAGAGGGAGCAATGTCAAGGAAGGGCACCCCAGAGCTGCGTGCCAGAATTTGTGGGAGTGGAAGACAATAGATTAAACCAGCTAGTGTCACAGGTAGGACGACACAAAGCAAGTCCGTATACATGGTATAACTAACATAGATGCCCCACTTGACAATCACAAGTTGGGGACTGAGCCACTATCCACCATGGTAAAAGCCTTCCGCGCATCATTGTTCTCATAGTGGGGTCCAGAAGGTATCACTGAGCATGCTGGCAATAGGAAAAAGGATAGCGGGTCTCCTTCCAATGACTCGCGATGGATGTGTACTATCTTCAGGTCATGGACACACATAAATAGCCTGAGGGGGAGGATATGAGGATAGAAATTGAGATCGAGGAAGACGCGTGAACACGCTGATCCGTGAACAAGTCCCACAGCTTGCCCTCCGAGCCTTCTTCCTAATGGTTTCACCCTTACATGCAACTTCTCATGCGTATCACCAGGCAGGCTAAGGGAATCGCGCGTAATTTCAGGAATGCCAGACAATCCGGTGGGTTGACTGGTGGTTTGGGGTTTCAAGGTTGTACATTGCGACGTAGCGAGTGGATGGGGAGAAGTGAGGGCACCACTTTTGGGTATAGACCAGCATTTTCACCTTTTTGAGGGAGGGGCTAGAGGAGTAGGGTTCAAGGGTGGAGAGGGGGACGCGATTTTGAGAGGAAAATCACCATGATCATGGTGGTTGTGAGAAGCAACACATTTGCCTTCTCGGTCACAACCACAACCTGGTGTTATATCTCTTCCCGAGAAGCCTAGAGCGCAACTCGCGAGGAATGCATGACCTCAAGGCACACAGCTATTGGCTTTCAGATCTTAGGCCATCTCTGTTGGCTAAAATTCATAACATATCATTCGAACTAGGATTAGATTGACATGATCTCCAGACAGCACACTTTACTTCCGAGTCGCCGTCCTGTAAATTTCCTAGGCGCACTTGATCGTGTTAACTCACAATTACGAAGATCCACTATGCGTATTTCACCATTTCACGACTGTACATTCAATCGACATCCAAGACGCCCCATCCAGACAGCTGAATGACTGTTACTGGATACATACGAGTAAATGGTACGAACCAGTTTTCTAGTCTTTCTCCTCCCAAATACTGATATCAGCATCAGGAATATTGCTTTCATAGGACCTTCCTCGCGTTCGAACGAAACCTGCTCTGCCCTTGATGCTCAAAGGAACCTTTTCGCCAGCCCACTCTCAGTATTTACGGGGGTCTGTCTCTACCTCACATGGAACGTTTAGCCCTTCACTCCACTTCTATGTCAATGACTCGTTCGGCCTTTTGGGTGGACTCGGATAGGGCAAGCCCCACTAGTGGTCAAAGTTATAACATCAAGCTGATCGTAACTGGACACAGAAAGTTTAGTATTATCTCCCATCACCTCGTTCAAATCTCCCTTACTAAATCACCACGCGACTTATACCTGCAATTGCGAAATCAGAGCTCGAAATACATCGTGCTCCAAGCCCGACAGAACGTTTACAATGCTATCGTGAAATATTAATTTCCAGTTCTAGGACGCAACTTTGAGCGCAAGGGGGTGGATGCTGACTAAGGGAAGGTTGACTGGACAGATGGACAGAGATTAAGGATGGTGATATGGAACGGGTGTTAACCAAGTGCAAATCTAAGACAGGTAGATGTCATCTGCCTACATCTGCCTTCTTGGTCACAACCACAACCTGGTTCACAATAACTTGTGATATCCCTTCCTCGTGAGCTGCGCTCCAGCTTTTCATAACATATTCTCTGGAGTCTGGACTGTCCTAGACACCCGAGCCCCTAGCTCGCTATGTCTGGTCGATGGCCTGCAATTTCATATGCTATCGGCAATCTACAACCTCTAAAGCTCTCTAAAGTTACATACGAAAATCCACTATGTGTGTCCCCCCACAAAATGACTGTACATTCAACAAGACGCCCCTCGAGACAGCTGAACAGTGACCGTTACTGAATACTAGCAAATAGTACGATCTACTTTTCGTCTTTCTCCTTTTAAACACTGATACTATCAGCATCAGGAATTTTGTTTTCTTGGGACTTTCCTCGCGTTTGACCGAAAGCTGATCTCTCCTTGGTGCTTACAGGTAATTATCTCGTCAACCCTCAGCATTTCATGAATTATCTCGCCTACTTCTATGTCAATAACTCGTTCGGCCTTTTGGGTGGACTCGGATAAGGCAAGACCCACTCTTGTTTTACGAAAGGTTTTAAGAGACATTACGCTGGTTGTAACTGGCGACAGAAAGTTTAGCAGATTATCTCCCATCACCTCGTTCAAATCTCCCCTACTAAATCACCACGCGACTTGTACCTGCAATTGCGAAATCAGAGCTCGAGATACATCGTGTTCCAAGCCCGACAGAACGTGAGTATTATACTACGAAATTGTTCTGACCCTTTTGAGCCACTTTCCCTGTTCTGCTAATCGACCATTTGAGCGCAGAACGCGGGGCGAAAGGCGATCGGTTGTAGTACGAACATGCAATTTCCGTTGGGTCCGGTGGCATAAATCACATAGTAGAATCTTCGATGTTTTCTGTTCAGTGCCACAACTCCTGTATTAAACGTTTCATTAAGGGCGGCTAAGCTCATTATACCGGCGACGAGGGCCGCCATGTTCCAGTATCATTTTGTTCATAACCGTTCATTTGGCTCGTAGTTACTGTATACACAGAGTGAACAACCCCCGAATACATGTCGTGACCTTCCATTATGAATCACATCGTTGGAAATTGCACGCCACAAAATGGCTGATCACGCTGGATACCCCTCGTGGTACGTTCCTTCGGGATGTCGGATCGTAAGTCTCTGACATGCCTCTTGTCTTTCAAACTGGTATCTTCCCCCCCAAACACCTGCAATTGTGTGAAGAATATGAGCACATTCAATTGTGAAAACGGGCATGGAAGAGGGGGGGGGATGGAAACGCTGCGAGACTCTATGTGGGTGATGGCCACTATAAGATAGATCGTCAAAATGCACGTTACAAAGATGGGTAACGGAGCACACCTTTACGCGACCATATAGCAATTCATCACTGCCGTGGGTCATAACTCTACATATTCGTACCAGCCTGGAGGCTCTTTCCATCCTACAGCAGCACGATACTGCTCAATGAGCTCGATATCCTGTGCCCTTTTCAGATCTTGAGTCGATTTGTTGGATCCGACCATTAAGCAAAATACGTCGGCGTGCGTTCGGTTGGGGCTATCATCGTGGACGAAGGTGACGCGGCGAAGCCCTAACGGAAGGCGACCCATCATCTCGTTCAAGGCAACATCATGTTTGAAACGATCAGACTTATTTGGAGCAATGTTGTGGTCATCTGCCCATTTCACTAAATCTGGAAAATCAAACTTCCAGCCGAATATCAATAAGGGGACACGCTTTTCGCCCGGCCTACGACGGCGAGTTCGTAAGGGTGGTGGTGGGGGCAGCAGTATGGGCGAGGAAGAGAGGTCGGAACTCCTGAAATTATAATCAGTGAGATACTTAAGATGTTAAGAGACAGTAGTAGACTTACATCGTCAACGCGAAAAGAGTACAGGGATGCTGCCTGAGTTGAACATTGAACGTAGAGGAACGTAGTGTCTTTGCATGGCTGCGGCAGCCAGCTATAGAAAACATAACCAAATACATATCCTCCCATTGTCCAATGTACATGTCTTGCCTTCTCAAAACGGGCTTGAATTTACTATTTAGGGTTCGGCATAATTCCGTACATAGTTCATGAGGGTCCGGGTCTAGGGAAGACATTCACCCAGTCCTGAAACCCGAAATCATCATAACGAATGCAGAGTTGGGGCTAAATTGCAGATCATATCAAGATCATATGGAGGATGCAGCAAAGAGTAAAAATAACACAAAAGAAAGCGGTCAAAGCGAATGAAATGTGTGCAGAACTAAAAAATGAAATGGATGAGTGGATGAGATGCATGTGTGTGCTGTGTAAAGACTGTAAGTAGTGTGCGTGATGAGGTGAGGTGCTTATCAATGCTATGTTGGAATTTACCACAAAAAAGTCCTAACAGTATCGCTGTAGAAACACTAGAAAGGTCTCAATGGAGGGAATGAAGGCTGTCGATGGGGTATGCCACCATGCTGCGGATCGTCAGTCGGCCTCCTAACGTCCAACATCCATACGCCATCCCTCCTAATGAGCCCATTAAACATCCTTTTCGTCCTAAGAAGGTCAACGCGCAGCGTTCCTCGACGTTGTTCCGATTCAGGAATAGCATCAAGGGTGTCCTTACATCGCTGGAGAAAACTGGAGCGGCATTGCTCGATAGCGTCCGCATGATCCTCCTGCTCCCCGAGTGTCAAAGGTACATGGAAATGATCGTATATCGCCCAGAAAACATCGATACACCGCAAGCCCTCGACACGTTGGATGTAAAGAGGCCAACGAGCGAGTCCCCGTTCTGCGCATACAATGGTCATCTCTGTAAGATCACAATGAGAAGAGGCAGGGATATCTTCCTCGTCCCGCCTCAGTCTTCGTCTGGGCGTAACCAGAGAGTCCATTGCCATGATAGCCTCAGGAAGATGCCCTATGTCGAAAGTGATCATCGGTTTATTCGATAGCTTTTTCTGGTACGTAGAAAATGCAAGCAAGGGCCAGCTGAGATGAATAGCTTCCTCCTTCTGCGGAACTAACCATTACGCTGTCAACTTGCAATTCAAGTTCTCTAGTTAATAGTGGCGCACCTTTCTCGCGATAAGGCCTCACGTAGTTTGATTTCAAGGCGGGTTGTGGTCCTTGAATGCTTTCATGTCTTGAGCGAGAATAATCTGTGGCGGTACGGAGCGATCTTAGATGTGACCCCCCGAGCACCTGGTTGAAGTTAGCTTACCCATAGCAGGTGGGACATCATTAATGTTTGGCGGGTAGACTGGATGCGTCATGGCTTTACGAACTTCAGAAACGGTAATCCACAATAATCAGGAAGAAGGCTATTACCTCGACGTTGTCGGACAGATTGGTCGTTCCCATGCGGGATCTGCTGCTGGGAAACTTGATGTAAAGCTGTTCATTACCGATAAGCCAGAATTTGATACCTACACAAACAATACTGACCCTTCTGAAGGTCTTGTGGCGCAATGCCTCCATACCTGCTGGAGCGCATGGCCGATACACCTGAGTAGCGTAAACGGGATAATCTGAGGGTCTCGTGAATGGGGACGTACCTTCGGTGTCTGAACTTTGAGCCGCCCTACCTCCACTGTGTCTGTTAGTACGTGGTGCACGTGGTAACCCTCACATGGTCATTGAAACCTTAGCTTGAAGGACAAGAGGAAGGAAGGGTCCGAATCTCACCTTCGGTATCAGATACAGCACCTCCACGGTTTGGTTGCCTACTTGGGTGTCTCCGAAGGGGCGGTGCTAGCAAATATGCCTGGTTGGAAGAAGGTATAGGGCGAAATATAAAAACTCTGCCCACCATGTGGAATGTTCTGCAGGTTTGGATGGACTGAGGTATTGCTAGGCCAGGAAGGGTGCAAAGCTAAGCACAGGCGTTTCAGTTCGGCGGTACATTCATCGTTGCAGTTATGCGCACCTTGTGACGCATTATGCAGATTTGATAGCGGGGCTGGAGCATTATTGGGCCAAGCAGCACCACGGGTTTCTGTTGGGTTCCAATAGGGTCTGGTTGAATAATATCCAGGCGGTACGGGGTGCTCGTCAGTGTAAGTTTGAAAACCTGACGGGTATACTGGTGCCCCTGCGATTGCGAGCGTAGGCAATCAGCTCTTCGTTGCTGCAGCAGACCGTCATTCAGGAGACCATACCTTGCGCTTCGTTAGGGTCCAATGGCCGATATATTGATTGGGCAGCATGTTGTGCTGGCCATAGATCGCAAGTCAGCGAACGGAGGAGGGTCGCGAAGCCCCCAGGCGTACTATTCTCAGCATGCTTCTCATTCGTAGTCAGGTGAGAGTTCCCGCCTCTGTTCATGTTGGTCGTATTTGATTCTGGACAGGATGATAAAGAATCAGTGATATGGACTTCGAAGTTCTTATAGTGTGGATAACGTGACTGACCTGTGCGACCAAAATCACCTTGGTAAGTGTAGGGCCCGCCCTTTATAGTATAAGGTTGAGCTATCCGTCAGGTGAGAAAGTGAAGTTGGCCAACTACTGATAATCAAGCTTACGGGATATAACAGGTACATTAAACTTTTGCTCAGTAAAAGGTTTGGGAGGCTTCAGAATGCCTGAAACAAAAATTAGTATGGAATCGATTATTCAAGGATAAGAGATATGCGTCATGATCTCATACCTTTGATGGGACCCTTCGCCTTCGACGACTTCTCCCGAAGTCGAGCGTACTCGACTTCCTTGATAATAACTTTTTCAATCACCTCTATAGATCTTACGAGTCAGAAAGCTGACCGACCAAAAAGCTGACCACATACCATCGTCACCCTGCCGAAAAGTAGGCGATCTCTTGTTCTTAGAGCTCTTTGTCGTATTCTCGGAGACTAGTTGGACGCTTGAACGGCGATTGTTCGACCGATGCTCTGGATGTTTTAACATGGTTGAAGGGGGGCGTGAAACGATTTCCGCTGTCCAGCGAGACATAGATGGAGGCAGGACTGGGCTCTCGTCCGGAAGGGCAATACTGGTCAGCTTGGGTGTCGAAGGCTCTCCCGCGGCACGTTTTGTCTTCCATTTGAACATAGTGGAGAGAAGGAAAAGGATTAAATGGTCGTAAAGTGAAAGATGTCGTTAAAATGGAATCGTTGCAGCCACGAGTTGATAGAGGTGCACTGTGCGTGATGTTCCAAAAGCCTGCGGCCGCCTCTTGAATCACAGCTGTGGCGATAGATCCACCTAGTCGTGACCTGAAGCTTCTGAGGTCCTGGCCTTGAAGCGGCCTTGGCCCTGCAGAGGTCCAGCCTGTATATGGGGGGGTAGGAAGACAAGTAAGGAGCCTGTCCACCACGAGGCGCTCACGGTACCAATATTTGTCCTTCAATCTCGGCCACCTTCTTTACACGATAATGAAAGGTCATTAAGCTTCACGTGATATTAACGTGCCTGCCTCGTTTCAACATTCAGGACTTCCTTGACACTCACACACCAACTCTTCTGATTCTCGTTTGGCTCCGTAATCTCGGTCTTTGGGATCTCACTGTGACAGCATACTCGGCCGCCGTCATCACCCGGCATCCATAGGCGCCCATGGAGGAAGTAGTGCTTCCTGCTTTAGCTTGTCATATATGTTTCACTGTATTTTGCGTACCTTGACTTTGAATGGTAAAGCTGTGGTTGGCAGACTCGGCACGCGTATCGATATTCAGCCGGCATTCAATTCTTGATTCAGGGATTGTAGAACGATGGTCCTGGTTGCGTCACGCCTCCCGATGATCAAAAAGATCGCCATTGGATCACCTTCAAGGGTTAGAGGAGTCCCTGAAACAGCTCATACCCTGAAACTAGAAGCTTCAGAAGTGGCGGTGAAGTGTCAGATGGCTTTTATCTCGAACACGATGATCCGTTGTAGGACCGGTTGGTACACCTAGCGCCATTTGAATAACGATGGTAGAGTTTTCTTTCAGATTTGAACAAATTACGGCAGGGCTCTGTGCATGAGACCTATGGCAAGCTCTGTGTGAATGTGATTATCATACTAGCAGGAAGTGGGGGGAAATCATAGCTTATCTGGGAACTGTTTCGGAGTTTTCTGTGCTATCGATCCACGACTGAGCCAATGTACAAAACGTCCATCAGAACATCACAACGTGTTTGTTGTCTGGAAAAAATACAACACCGAAAACCTCGTGCAAAAGAAGTAGTTCCTATGCGACCGTGCTCCTTGGTGAGCCGGTATAAAGGTAGGCCTCGATAAGGAGAACGCTTTGATCAGTTCTTCAATCAATGCAAAAGTCAAAGGCAGTAGAAAGGCACAAGATTGCGTACTTACACTACACAGATTTCCTAGAGATGGAGAGAGTGCAATAACAGAGGTCGCATGATGTGCAATAGACTGGTCTTGTGAAGTACTAGCGCCAATTGCTCCAATGATGCGTATGCATGGAAGTGCCAACATCGTAGAGAATAGATCTAGCAGCCAACATAGGGGTTGGGAGTAAGGAATGATACCTTGAAGAGTAATTAGACAAGACTCAGTCACTCAGCGGGAACATTCTCCAGGTTAGCATTGTGTAAGGTATGGAGACGCAGTCGCAAGCCAGGACTGACACAGTACCAATGTTTCCCAATTGAGATGCGGACTGTGAAAAAGTTTTTGTTTTCCCAGGGTCCTCTCTCGTGCTCACTGGATACGACGACGACGACGAAGGCCTTTTCAAGATGGTCACCCACGTATTATTCGAGTCAGCCTCGGGCTATGCCATATTCGAGGCCAAGCTTACTGAGGACATTGGCTCCAAGTCTCGCGCCGTCCAGGATTCCATCAAGGATCTCGCGAAATTTGGCAAAATGGTTTCATTGTTGAGTTTCTCACCGTTCAAAAGCGCTGCACAAGCCCTTGAAAATATCAATGATGTTTCTGAGGGTATGAGTCGCTCAGATGATATTGTTAATGTATTCTAATTATGACATCCAGGAATTGTCAACGAATACCTGAAGAATCTCCTTGAATTAAACCTTTCGAAAGCTTCCAAAAAATCTTCCGTTATTCTCGCCGTCTCGGACAGTACGCTTGCTGCGAATATCAAGGGTGAACTTGGTATTTCATGCGAGAATAACGAAACAGCACAGGAGCTTATCCGTGGAGTGCGTCTGCACGCGTCCAAATTGTTGAAGGGCCTTCAAACGGACGACCTACGAAAAGCTCAGCTCGGCCTTGGTCACTCGTACTCTCGCGCCAAGCTAAAGTTCAACGTGAACCGTACCGATAACATGATTATCCAGGCCATTGCTCTTCTCGACCAACTCGATAAAGATGTCAATCTTTTCGCCATGCGTATGAGAGAATGGTACGGCTATCACTTTCCCGAGCTCGTTCGTCTCGTCCCCGACAATCACCAGTACGCAAAAGTCGCACAGTTCATAGGCGACAAGGAGGCGCTTGATGAGGAGAAACTCCCTGATTTGACCGCGCTCGTCGATGACGACTCTACCCTTGCCCAAAATATCCTCGATGCCGCGCGTGGCTCCATGGGCGCGTCCCTCGCTGAAATGGACATGCTCAACATTAACTCTTTCGCAATGCGTGTAATCTCCTTGTCGGATTATCGCAAGTCCCTTATCTCGTATCTAACGGAAAAGATGAACCTCGTCGCACCCAGTCTGACAGCGCTTTTAGGAGAGAGGATCGGTGCCCGTCTGATCAGCCATGCAGGTAGTCTCACGAATCTGAGCAAGTACCCCGCCAGCACAGTACAGATTCTCGGTGCCGAGAAAGCCTTGTTCAGAGCGCTCAAAACGAAGGGCAACACACCAAAAGTAGAGTTTACTAAACTTAGATCCACTATACCTAACATGCTGACATTTTCTGTTCAGTACGGTCTGCTATACCATTCATCATTCATTGGCCGCGCAGGAGCGAAACATAAGGGCCGCATTTCTCGATTCCTTGCCAACAAATGTTCAATAGCGTCACGGATAGATTGCTACAGCGGTAAGTTTGATAATCGTTCATCCGCCCGGCTTTGTCGCTCATATGTCCATACAAAGACAACCCAACACCAAAGTTTGGCGAGGCATTGCGTGCTCAGGTGGAGGAGCGCCTTGAGTTCTTTGAGACTGGGAAGCCACCCGCTAAGAATGCGGATGCCATACGGAAGGTGTTGGAGGATCTCGCAATGGATGACGATGACGAAGATGTGGAGATGGATGGTCCGACGTTAACCACGCTGGAGCCGAGCCCGAAAAAGGAGAAGAAGAAGAAAAGGAAGAGTGAAGCCATGGATGTCGATGGAGATGAGGAGCCATCGCCGAAGAAGGTTAAGTTATCGAAGGAGGAGAAGAAGGCGCTCAAGAAAGCAAAGAAGGAGCAGGCGAAGGCTGAGGCAGCCGCGGCTGCAGACGTGAGTTGTCCCTCTAATTTGGAATATGTCCTAGACGAGTTTACACGATCAATTTTCCAGGGCGACGAGGTTCCTATGAGAAAGAAAGAGAAAAAGGAAAGGAAGGAAAAGAAGGAAAAGAAGGTCAAGGCGTGACCTTTCCCTTCTACCCTTTTCACCTTTTCTTCCATCCTTGTATCTTATTTTGCATCTATACTATTTTCTACGCTCGAACATACCCGTTCTCAGCCTGTGACATTGTTAACTGACTATTGTCATCGTAAACCCAAGCAGCAGCAACAGGAACTTGGCACATCTCCTGTGGATGATGTGGCATCTCACCCAGAGCCTAAGCACTTCCGGTTCACCGGCTCGTCTTGCGACCAGCGATCACCCCACGGCAAAACCTTCATAAGTTAGGTATTTCCTTTTTGTCAAGCCAGCGCTAGATTCATCCAGAAGACCTGGATTACGAAACAACGGAAATGTGGGGAAGAGCGTCACAGCCATGCGGAGATTTTGGCTCATGTACGGTTTACCGGCGTGTGCCACGCATGAGGCAAGGAGAACTCGTGATACATGGTCTTCTTCCTCAATGACAGAACCCTAATACTTCAGAAGCTACGCCCGAGAAGGAAGGTAGAGGTTTGTGATAGAATGAGTTGACAAAGGGACAACCGTTCCGATAAGCCACGCTCCTTCTTACACGTTCCCATTACTCACCTTCACAGTAACTCATATTTGTGGTCATTGTCAGGGTCGCATGCCATTTTCAAGAGATGCATAAGGACTGAAATGACTCCAGTGAGTCCTATGGTATTCGTTTCCGTTAACACGCTGTAGTAACAAGGGACAGAACAGTGAGTAGACCCGACTCGTGGATCCGTATCAGAACAAGATGCGAGCACATCGTTCCTGTGGTCCTACATTGTCTTTACCACGCTGCCTTAATGAGATCCGAAGCTCTTTCTGCAACAACATAAGTCGCAGCCTGAGTATGTGCAGCAGGGACAAGCGGCTATCGTGGGGAGAAGGCAAAATTAGCATCTGTTGGGCTCTCTTGTATCACAAAGGAAGAACACCCCACTCACAATAACCGACGAATCAACGACGCGGAGCCCTAGCACTTTCTTCACCCTCAAGTCAGGATCCACAACACCATATCCAGCGCCTTTGGGTGACATTGCTGCTGTACCAACCGCATGTGAGACAGTGATCGCGGCCTCTCGGATGTGAGCGTTCAGCTCCTCATCCGTAACTGCGGTGTCTACCAGGCTAATAACATAGTCCGAGAAAGCAGGCGCTTGAGCGAAGCGCCTTGAAGCGCGGATTGCTTCGCGCATGACGAACATATCGAAATCTGAAGCCATGAGATTGGGGTTGACAACGGGGAGATCAAATGGGTTGTTAGAGTTTATTAGAACTGTGCCACCTGTGTGTGAGGGGGAAAAAATAAATAATCAGCTTCGTGAACATAAGCTCCTAGCGGAAAGGAACTAACGCGAAAGCGGTGTGACAACTACCGTGCCTATGACCATGAAGTTTCCGGTGGGGGGGAGAGGCAGGCGTGTCATACCATTCTATGGAAAGCATCTCAAGGAAGTTTCTTTGGGGAGGAATGCAAAAGATCACACGAACCGCAATGATAAACTCATAATGTGCCGTATGAGGCCCAGCTGACGGATCCTCAAACTGCTTGAATATCGTCGCGTTTTTCGGCACCCGCAACCACCCGGCCTGATTAAAGCTACTGGCTGCATACGGCCCCGTATGTGACTCGTTCCACTGCTTAATCTGCTGCTCCATCACAGTAGCGTTCCGGACCGCCACCTCAAAAGTATCAGTAGAGTTCACGAGCCAAGTGTTCGCAACGAATGAGTGATCAGTGAAATTCTGTCCGACAGAAGGGAGGTGCACAATGGGCTTGACGCCGGCTTGGGTGAGCAGCTGTGAATCTCCGATCCCGGAGTGTTGAAGGATGTGGGGTGTGCCTACTGCTCCACCAGAGACGATGACTTCTTTTTTAGCAGTGATTGTCTTGCGTGGGCCTGGATTTTGGGCGGGGTTAGACAGGGGAGGGCTGAACTAAGTATTCCCGGCTTACCGTGGGGAGTACCGTCATTCACATATTCGACGCCTTTAAACACAGGCACTCCTTTTACACTACCGGTTTGTAGAACGCGAGTAACGCGAGCATTAATCAAAACATGTAAATTTGGTCGTTTGGCGAACTCCGGAGCCAGGTATGAAGTTGCAGAACTGCTCCTCACGCCTGACTTGATGGTAGACTGCGTCCAACCTGAAGTGGAGTCAGTGAGAAGCAAGTCGTCGGCTGATTTTACACACCAACTCCTAGTTGATTGCCTGAATTCATATCCAGGTTGAATGTAAACTCGGGGAGCTGAGCGGCTGCTTTGATGACAAGCTTATCGAAGGCATATGTGAACCCAGGAAGACTGACGGCGTTGATGCCATGAAAGCCATGAACAGCCGGGTCGAATTGCCCCTTCGTATCATGATGGTCTGCAGGCTCTGTCCATTTTTCGTTCTAGGCACATATACCGAGCCTTATAAGTTCTACCATTCATTTGATAAAAGTGATAAGCAACTCACTTTGCGGAGATACTTCTGGATGTTATTCCACGACCATCCGGGGTCTCCTGTTATTTTCGCATAACGATCGTAATCGTCTGAGGAGCCGCGTGTATATGCTAAGCCGTCTACGCAGTTTTAGAGAGCCAACCTTCCATGCGAGGTATTACCACACTTATCAAGAAGGCACGTACTCATCGAACTAGTCCCTCCAAGAACATGTCCTTGTGGATAATCCATCGACCGCCCACCAAGTCCCGCCATAGGTGTCGTGGTATAGTTCCAGTCAGCAGGCGTTTTAAAGAGACGTCCATTGAAGAACGGGATTTCGGAATTGAAGAGACCTATGTTACTACGTTTTGGGTTCAATTACAGCTATCTGCAGTATAGTTTGCGTTGACTTACGAGCCACCTGCTTCCAAGACTAGGACGGAGAAATTGGGGTTCTCAGTCAACCGATTGGCGACTGCGAGGCCTGCCGTTCCACCTGCAAAACCATCAGTCAGTATAAAGTACTGCACAAGCTGGGGCAAGGACCCAGAGTCCAGGACTTGCAGGTGAACTCTGTACGCACCTCCAACGATGACGAAATCAAACTCCACAGCGGGAAGATCCTCCGCCCGAACCACAATCGCAGCTTGTACTGCAATTCGCGCCGCAAGGGCCAACTGTACGAGAACGTTAGCGCGGAACATCGTTACTGGTGGACTCAATATGTGGCCACCACCGAGGAAGAGAGATTGGTGGAGCTAGCGCTGTTATTTCAAGCATGTCTTGTAACTTTAGAGCGGCTTCGCGAAGCAGGTAACCGACGAAGGGGACCACATGATATGGTGTGTACATAAGGCTCTTCGTTGAAGTTCTCACCCTGGGTGGTTCTTAGGCACAACCGACGACCTCGCTTCAAGGCAGACGAAGTGGTTCCGTGGTACCAACCTCGCTATTCGTTATCACTCGTCCATCACAGCGGTTAAGTTTGTTGTCACTCGCAAGCCCGAGTACCGCCATCTTCATGCGTTCGAGCTGAACATCCACATTCATCGGTGGCCATGGATGTTAATGAAGCTATGCACGACCCTGTAAGAAGCCCCAAATCGACAGGCGCATAGAACGGAGCAGGGTATCCTTTCATATCAAGAGTCACATGGAGAAGAGCAACTAAAGGCTGGGCAGCTCTGGGCAGACTTAAACTTGCGCGGTCGCCTGATACTTAGCATCCAAAATGGTCTTGCATCGTGTATCCGGTATGGTGTAACGGCTAACATTGCCGCCTTTCAAGTAGTATTTCGTTACGCGGCAGCTCGGGGTTCGATTCCCCGTACCGGAACTTTATTGCTCTGCATGCCTTATGCTAGCAAACTTTTTCTTTCCTTCCTCAACCATGTATGGAAAGTGAACAATATAAAGACTTATATTAATACTGCCCTCCATATTAAATAAGAAAATAAATACCAGAACTTGGGGTGAGTAATCCATGTACCAAAAAACACATTTGAATCTTAGTATTACAACTGGACCCACCCCATCCTTCCTGGTACACCCAATACGCAAAACCAAATCAATTAGATATTATGCTCTGAATCATATGGAAAGGTAAAGGGCCAATGTAATCATGACTATCCCTCCATGCAGTTGAATGCTGGGTTCATGGAGTGTTGTATGGGCACCCGTTGCTCGATGCTCTTCCCACATAACAATATACACAATAGATATCAACAATATAGAAAAAAGGAAGGTGCAAAATATTATATTACAGGAAATTGAACACAGAAGAAGGCCTCGCACAGTGGGTTGTCATGGAATGTGCTGACAGAGTGTGTGTTATAAAGTAGAAAATAAACTGGTAATTTGACTTACATTATTTAGTTCGACGACGACGACAGCAAAAAACAAGGAACATGATTGCGGAAGTTAGAGACGCCGTGGCTGCGACTGTGGCGATTATAGACCCGGCGAATGTTCCCATACCAAAGGTCTTTACATGGGGAGAGGTCGATGATAGTATGTAATCCAATGCGAAGTCGGTCTTGGAACCCGAGGTGACTGTAATTTTCAGGGTATAGTCCCCCTCCGGTAATGTGTTGTTAGTGTACCATTCATAGTGATTGATGGAGGCAAACGGACGATAAATACGAGATGACTCGTACCCATCGATGACATAAGACACGTTCAGCGACACCTCGGAGTCTGTACTGTTGGCGATCATTCTACCAAAGACAGATACAGAGGTGCCTGATATGAATAGATAAGATTCATAGGAATAAAAACCCTGTAATAAAATGAAACTACGCACCTATGAACCGAACTTGTGCGACAGCACCATTGGCAGTGTTGTAGTGGAATCTTCCGTGCGCTACTAGCTTCTTATATATCCCATTTATCGTCAAATTGAATTCGCGACTCCGAATCGTCAATAATAATGGTCTTATCAACGACAGTAGAGGACTTAGGTTGAAGGTCCCCAATTATATAGTCAATACCAATATTGGGGTTGTCGCCGATGGTGATCGTGTGGACGCTATCCCATGAAAAATTGCCAACCAAACACTGTACGGTCTCGAGTAATTTGGCCGGTGGAATAGTTGAGTTAAGTTCTGAACCGTCCGAGATAAACACTTTAAAATGATCATTGCCCTCGATTGTTCTGGCACAAAAGATAGTTAAGTCCCCTGCAATTATCCTCAGCCCTAGTAAGCAGCACAGATAATTATCATATTTAAATTACCCTTAACTTTGAGAGACAACGGTGTCCCAGGGACGATAATCGATCCACCTAAAGTATCGTAGTTCATCGTGGTCCAGTCATAAGGAGTAGCAAAACTGGCACTATCGTAGAGAAAGCTAGACATAGACATGATGATAGGCGTGATAGAGTTTGGGACATTTCTGAGGGATTGAGCACCACTTTGCCAGGTATTTAAAGAGAGTGAGTTGTCGTAATCTGACGAGAATAGTATACAACTGACCATGGCATGGGAAAAATTCTGCGAGGAGCTATTCGATGCACTGTAGTTTCAACAACTCGTTGTCCTCATCTCCGGCTCGGATATCGATATTCGTGCTAGATGGGGCACCCTTTGTGCGAAAGAAGGGGAATTAATTGCCACAATCAGCCGACCATTGAAGTCCGGTACACCAAGGCGCTGATAACGTCGCATACCACGGATGCAAATTACCATGCCACAGGCAACTTTAGCGCAATACTTGGAGTATGCTGCACTTGTACCAATAAGGCGAGAGGACTGCGCCGAATTATAGGCCGCCCTTTATATTTAAGAAGTCCTGCACATATTTGACAAGGCCGGAATGAGACGTAGTTCTTTGCCGAGCATGGTCGGGAAAGATCAGGCCTCCCTGTTTTCAAGTTATCAGCTGAGCTGGCACATCACCTAATAATTCAATTGCAACTGACCTTTTCCGTATTACACGACAAGGAGAGGGAGTGTATATTACATACAAATCCCACACATTTTCAGCCCTGCTACACAGCACATCTACACGATGCATGGACCCACCAATAATTTGAACTCATATGTAAGTCTGGGGTTCAAATACAACTTTTTGGGGGGGCGTGAATGATGATTCAAATTTCACGTAGGCAGGTTCGCTCCATATAGGTAATCCAAAGCACTCGGCGGGCCGCGGGGTCGATGGACAGCCCAGAGTAACCAGCGCGGACCAGGTCTGCGCATAAAAAGCAGTGCCCAGCCTGGGGGCGCTGCCCTTCAGAGGGGGTTCGGAGTGGAAAGGCGCAGATACGCATTCAGACTTGAGCTCTGGGAGGTGGAGTTTGGGGCGGAGTGACATAGTCTGAATTTGATTAGCGCCCAAGCCCCAACCACATGTGATATTAGCATCCACTCACCTTGACACATTTACGTGACGGTCTACCATGCACTCTTCATTATTATACCCGCATTCGCCTCTCTTGCCTTCCATGTCGATAACTATTAATAACAGCGTCGGTGTTCCACATACCAGAACTGCTTGGTCGGTTATTCTTTTGTTCAGCTTTCAAGACATCCCTAGCCGTGCTTGAATTCCTTAAAACTTGAGCGTCCATCAGCCAGGGAATTCGATTCTCCTGTGTCCATATTTTCGAGGCTTTAAATTCGATCAGTTATGTAACGGAGCTAACCCATTCATAGACTTTTGATAAGTGGCAGGACTAAAACAAATCTGGTCCTCATTGTCCAAAGTCATCGCAAGGTCTTCCAGGTTCAGTGCCTGTTTTAAGAGCACAGAGAAATTTTCATCCAACAGGAATCAATGGCAATCTTGAAGCTACCCTTGTATCCCTCCTTATTCTCGGCCGCGTTGTGATCAGCGTCAATGGCTGAAACAAAGGATTCGTTCCCAGGTTCCAGGAGGGCCACAGGGTCATCAGGGATTCTTTCGATATGGCGAGATACGCCCCGATATCCAGTCTGGGAGAGACCTCGTCCCTTCCCCTCATCTCCTGGAAATAACTGCAAAACCGTACATCCAATGGTCAGGATATTTGAAAGAGGAGGAAAGCAACTGGATACAAACCTTCGAACATCATCGGCTCCAGCACCCGCGAGCCGACCTTGGTCCTCAACCCAATGAAATCATAACCAATCTTTCACCTCGTCAATCCCCACCCCGTATTCGGGATTGAGTTGAAGTTCTATCGCTTGATACCATAGACTCCGAAACTGTGCCTACTGTGCGTCATCATAGGTGATACGAAAGACAATGAAGCTCCAGTCACTATCGATGTGTTCAAAGCGGAGTGCATCCACGAAGGGGGGAGGCGGGTTCTGCTGAACGTCTGGAACTGGATGTTGGGCTCGCATCGCTTTTGGCTCAGCCAGAAAACGGTGACGGATTCCTGGAAGGAATAAACTAGCATGAAGATGGCAGTAATAATAACAAGGGAAAAAATGAAGTGCGTACTTTGTCGTTGAGGGTACTTATATCGGCATCAGTGAAGTTAGCTAAGCGTTCCTCCATCCAGCCAGCAGGGAGATAGTAGAGAGCGTCGTCGTCAGTTTCCTTGTAAGAGAAGCCCCTCTGAAAAGGCTGATGCTGAAGCCTAGTTCGCTTAAGAAAGGCGTCGGTTCAGAATAAAAAGGGCGGCATATCCCCGCTATATCATGTTCATGATCAAGCGTTCACCGACGATGGCCGACGAAGAGAGGATGGTCATTTCTCATAGGTTCAGCGACATACGTCTGCATTTCTCACGACTTTGGTATCCCTTTAGCTTAGCCAGGCTTAGAGACTCTGCTGGAGTTGGCAGTGAAGGGGCGGAGGAGGAATTTAATGATAGGTAGGGATCGCGCAGTCGGGCCTGGTTTATCGTTCCCTTTGCTTAGTTGTCATCGAGCGTCAGGGGCTGGTGTATCGGCGCGGCCGTGGTGAAGGCGTGCACTTTTGGCTACGCGCGCGTCTGGAGTTTCCAGAGATGGACTCGAATTCAAAGGGTGCAAGGCATGCCGGATGACGGGAGACGGGGTTTTGGGATAATCGTGTGGCCTGTAGTTGAGTGCTGAGGAACGTATGTCTTCTTTTGCTACCTTGATCTACCATATTCGTGCCAATAGTCTCATTGATGTAGTATAACCATCGAGTAACCACTAGCTCTTTCTGTGGGCGAGACACTTGAGTCCGGTATGGTGTAACGGCTAACATTGCCGCCTTTCATACATAATGAATGATGGGACTTGCGCGGCAGCTCGGGGTTCGATTCCCCGTACCGGAACTCTATAACTAGCATAGAGCTTGCTTTTTTGGCAAGATAACGAAAACCACCAACAGCACCTGCTCTTACAGGCTTTTACCCAAACAACCCTTCGAACTCCCCTGCATACCAGTCAGACTGGAAGCCCAGCCGTAGCCGGGGGTACGTCGAGGATGGTTCTATATGGCTTCCGCGACCAGGCAGTCAGTGGTGGTCACACCCTCCTCCAGCCTTAACCTCAAGCTCCTCCCTCAAAAAAGTGGCGCCCCCACTGCTCCTCGTTCATCCGCTACTTCCCAATGTACAAATAGTTCCTCGCGACTAAGACTAAGCCACCTGCCATCCCTGACACTTACGCGCAATTCCCTCAAGCTTCTTGGTGGTAGACACGAGAAGTTCATGTGGTAAAGGTTGAAGCCATTAGGAAGAATGCTTGGTGGGCAAGCTATAGGACTCGTTCATGGATTGGTGTGTTAACGCGTGTTCCTCGATCCCGATCCCTATCCTCACACCACTGCCGTTCCTCCAGTGAGGCGTCAATGCCAGTTATACGTACTTCTTTCATGTTGTGCTACCAGTGGCACTAGCTAAATCAATCTATTGTGTTCCACTTCCCCAATCATGCTATTAGTACCCTTCCTCGATCTCAAATTCACTCCCCTTGACCGATGGACGGACTCTGACGCGCCAGTGGCTTGACAGTCTTCAGTTTACGCCTTACTACATTACACGCTCAGGCGGCCCCTCCTTCGGTGGTGTTGAATAACAAATCTCGGTGGGCGTTGTTCGTTTGTGACAGGACTCTCACTCATCCGCCGCTCCTTCTGATTTCGGTTCCTTAGCGCCTTTAACGAACGCTGGCTACACGTACTGTGTGTCTGTCTGAGGATGTACGAACCAACATAAAGGTCATGATCGGCTTGGTTAGCCACTGGGAAAGGTGACGACGATCACAGCGAGCCTGCCTATGTTGCCCAATCATCTTACATTCATCGTGGTCTATTCCAACAAATCCACCCAGACCGAGAAGGCAGCATCCTCAAATACCACATCGGTGCCGCGTACGTGAGGTACGGCTCAGATGATGACCAAAACCGACGCATTGGAGAAATGTGTTCTTTCATATGACATCATGTGGAAATGGCCAAGGCATATTCGTCGAGTATACGGCTGCGACGGAAGTGAAATCGTCATTGTACCTGGAAAAACCCAATTTCTGTGGCTTTTTCTCGAAAATGAGTACAAGCACCAGTATAAGGCCTTTCTATCGAACCCATTGGCGATACTAGCGACTACGACAACAGGCCATCTGCTATGATCATTACACATTCGGAGCCGGTTGATGGTGACGATAAAACACCTTCATTACAAGTTCCGAACAGCCTGGATGCCAAGATTTTACAGTTTTACCTCGATCATGGTGCGTATTCTGCATGGAATTTGCGAGCCATGCAACATTTCTCATTCGTATTCTAACTCTCGGGTGTCAAGGGGGAAGGGGAACTCCAGTTCCGAACCGAGATCGATTACACGTCATAAGTGCCCCCCCAAAGATCGCAATTTTTTGCCAACTTGTCACCACTCGAGCCGCGTTGAACAGTCTCATGCCCCATTGCGAATTATAGTATCCACGATAATGCCCTTCACATTCTTATTAGGATTGTACGCCCTTACGATCACCAAGCTGCGGCGGGGTTCGACAAGAGTACGCATCAAAGTCGCTCAGGGCGCTAGGGTTTCAAGTTAATGCAAAGCTACGTCTCGCTTAGAAACGAGTTCGTTCTGGAGGTGATTCCTCTAAAAGGAATCTATCAAGGCAAATGCTTCTTTCTGTCGGGCCTCCGTGGCTCTACGTGTGCTTGCCATTGAATTGTGCGTCGAAGACAGCTGGCTTGATATGCCAGCGCCACATCATCGCCCGTGGGACTCGTACCTGATCACAATGGTTCATCTGGGCGCCGAGGACCCCCCGAGATTCGGAAGAGTGCTGTAAAAAATGATATCGGATGGTATAAAGGTTATATGCTTCACTTGGTACAGATGGTTGTTCAAGTATATCAAAGAGGACGTGAGCAAAGAGTTCCCAAGATAGTATAATAAGGTCTTAGAGTTCGATGAACAATCATCTCACTGCCTCAAGATGGTCTGACCTATATTCAGCCTCGATGACGGCCCCCAAGCGTGGTACCACGACGAGCTCTTGGAACTGATGACTTGATGGATGCAGCGGATTGATTTTTTTGTTCGACCAACAGTGACGCGATGGAGTCAGCGAAAATCCTCCCCCAACATTTGGAAGTCAGGCGCCATTTAAAGACCGAGAGCGCTAAAGTAAGCACCATTTCGATTTTTTTTTCTCGTTCGTGGAATCAACTCGGACGATATGATTGGTACCAACCTGCAACGTTGAGGATGATCATCTAATACGATGGGTTTGGTACAAGCTCACCAGTATAGGTTATGGCAGGCTTCCACCAAGGGATCAAACGGTTAAGACACATCTGTGATCACAGAAGTTCAGGGGGCATATTCGTTGTAAGAGCATAAATTTAAACTTGTGCGTGTGGAAGATGAGCCATAAGTTGGTGAGTGCAGCGCAAGTACTGATGTGATGACATGGATATAATTAGCATTGCATCCGAGGGCTCGTTAAAACCTGGTACCGGGCCCTAGGTCCGGAGGTATGAGTTGCTTCGGTCGGTTAGTACCACGTTGATATGCGAACTTATGTCCGAGTCCATGATAAACTCTGCTACGAGTAAAAATCAACCAACGAAATTTTAGTACGCAGTCCAGGTTGGGTCTTGGTAGAAAACTGACAGTAGGGAGGCCCTAGTATGTCGCATCGAATGGTCGGTTCTCTTCTTGTCCGAGTCTTTTTCCTATACATGGCAAAAATACAAAGTTAGAACAAGACGCCGGACTTTGCCGGACTTCCCATAAACGGCTACCCTCACCAGAACACCAACCATGGGCTGCCATGGGACCACCCTGGCCCGCTATTCATATCTCGATGACTCTGAGCATTCCATCACGCTATCAAGCACTCTTCATCAAATTCGCTGCTTCTGAGGTTCTGTCATGGGTTGCTTAACTGTTTTTGGTAGGCTGATTGCAGGTATTGCGAAATATTTATATGTTCCCCTAGCTATTGTGGTTTTGATAGTCGTGGCCTGAATCGATGTCTTCTCCTGGCACCCCGAACACAGATCTATGGCTGGAGCGCTCCCGCTTCAACGGGATGCTACTTGGCGGCGTCTCGTATGGTATGTAGTAATCAATTTTTTTCCTTCTGTGGTCAAGTTTCAACTATTGCGCTCAGGAATATATTTTCTCCTAACAATCCAGGCTACGATTTCCCTTGTTAAGAAGGCACGTCAGCGCACCAGGCTCACCCACGTTATCCTCCTTTCGTACATCGCCATTACTTTCACCTTGGCCACCATCGGCTTTGGCGGCAACGCAGCGTATACGCAAACAATCTGGGTCGATTCTAGAGATGTACCTGGAGGACCTCCTGTCTTGATCCAGACAGAGCTTAATTTCTGGATCAACCGAATGGCTCTGTCATGGTAAAAATGAATATTCACCATGAACCAATTTAAGCTCATTCATGATACGATATCAGTTACTATGTAATGGAATGGTTCATGTCTGCTCTTTTGGTATTTCATCTATTTCATTTATTGTCTGATTATACCGAAAGCAACCCTTAGTTGTACCGTTGCATCATCATTTGGAACCGCAACATCTTCGTTGTAATACTCATGACCTGTTTGTTCTTTGGGTCCATCGGTGAGTTGTTCAATTGTGGTGTGGCAAACTAGCTCTCACTATAATATTAGCCATGTCTATTCTTGTTCTCGTCCAGGCTAGGAGTGAGTGAATAATTGTGCTCGTCACTCATTCACTGATCATTTCTTGATTCGTAGTCAAGGATTTCTACGATATCAATGTCCAAATCGCCTACCTCAGCCTGACGGTGGGCGCAAACATTCTATACACTCTCCTCGTCGTTATCCGGCTCCTCATGACCCATGGTGATGTCAAAAAGAATATGGGAAAAGAGTACGCGGGTACATATATCTCTGTCATTGCCATGATTGTAGAGTCCGCTGCCATGTACTCCGTCCTTGGTATCCTCTACATAGCGTCCTTTGCCACACATTCAAACTGTTCCAACCTTATTTTCCTGTCCATCAGCCACGTTCAGGTCTGTTCTCCGTACTTTTCTGTATGGCGAGGTCCTGATGTACCCTCCGGTTCTAGGGCATTGCTCAGCTTCTTATCATACTGCGTGTGGCCGACGGACGCGCCTTTACTGGTACAGTGGAGACACAAGGTAATGCCACAACACTTGAGTTTCGTGGTCCCGTCCACCAGAGTCAACGAGGCGAGGCCTCTGAATCCGACGGGCACCACACAACGGTCTTGAGCGGCAGCTTGTCAGCCAATCTTAAGAAACAACCCTCTGGCCTTACCTCCATCTTCCGCTCAGATTCATCAAAGGAAGTCACATCTGTCCATTAAAATTCCCACTGTCTCTACTCTTCACCGTCCAGTGCTGGTCTTTGTATCCAATCTGATGTACTATCTATTCATAGGAATTATAATGGAGTTTCAGATGCCTGACACGCACGAATCTCTCCCAGCTTTCTATATCCCTCTTGATGGCTGACCAGGTTAACTTGGCATGAGCACATAACGTTTGAGCTACTCTACTGTTACAATCTGAACCACCATATATAAAATTACGAATCATATCTTTCGACGACCACTTCATTCACCAAACCAGCCACTCCTTGCTCGCCTTTTCCAGTGCTGCATCCCATCCGAGTTCGCCATTTTCCAAGGTCCCCACACAGTCAATCTCCTCTTTCCCCAGTTTAAGTCCGTTGTAAAGGTGCGGGAACATTCCCTCCCCTCCTCGTGGTCCGCAGACTTCCGCCTTCGGATCCTCCCAGCGTATCTGATCCTCAAAAAGATCGTATTTGATGCGTAAGACGAAGACGGACGAATCGTCTTTGAAGAAGAATTTGAGCGTTCCCGGTATCTGAATGGATGTCGACAGGTGGACGAATCCCGATTTCTGATCAATGTCGCTGACGGGGAGACGCTGAGGGAGGTCAGCAATGTCCAAGGGGACTGGAGCAGAGGATGGGACAAGTTTGTAGATGTAATTGGGTTTAGATGCGTCCGTCATCCTTGAATGTCTCTGGACTGGGACGTGAAGGGAACTTCCGATGACCTTTTTGTACTGGTCCAGAGGCTGACCCGAGTGAGAATCAAATCGACCTTATTTACAACTTTTATTTGGGTGAGGAGACCATCTGATTCATATCATGCATCACGACTTCGATAGATGGACATCGTGCTTGAGAAATTATTTATATCCCTGCTCTTGTTTTGTTCAGGTAAAGTCAGATGATTCAGAACCTGGCCTATCTGAGTAGTACCTATCAGGCGGTTCCACAATAGAAGTAATTTTTTATCATTTTTAAACCTCCTCTCACCCACATCAAGGGTACAACATGGCTGATCACTTCGTCGAGATAATCACCTTCTCGCCCTCTACTAGTTATCTGGGAGATCCATCCGCAACATTAAACGCCAGTTTCCAAGGTCGCAGTGGGCTTCCCCAAGAGCTCTTGCAGTACGTGACGGGAATCAGAGTCTAACAGCAGGTTTACCCTCCAGGAAACAGTACATTCCACGGGTGCTCACACGAGAACAAATCTGAAGCATACCTTATTGGCAGTACGTCTCCTTGTGTTGCTCTAACTTCTAGACGTTGACTAGTGTGGTAGAATGGGGAGCCAGTGCCGACGACAGTTCACTTACCCTAAAGGAAGTTATTGCATCCCATGTGGGAAGCGTCGCAAGTCGTCTGCAAGTTGATTTCAGGGGGGATAGCGTCAAGGCGTTTCGGGCACCAATCATTGAGCTAGCCATCCTGACGCTAAAGCCAGGTTTCACCGAGCAGTCTATCACCAAACATCTGGATACGCTCACTGGCCAGGATACGAAGACCGTTGTGTCGGCAACGTGGGGCAGAACGAACCAACCAGGCACACTGGTACTTCTTGTTGGATGGGAGTCAAAGGAGGTGAGCTGCAGGTACTTCTTGAATCAATGTCCTTGTAACATCTGCTGTTTTTCATTAGGCGCATGAAGAAGTCGTCAAGAATCCCACACCAGAGATCGGGGCATTAGTCGGAGAGTTGTTTCAGATGGCCGAGCTTAAAGTCACACACGTAGCGCTAGTGGAGGTGTAGATTGCGAGGTACATTGGTTCTCTGGTCAACCGTACCCGCCTCCGAATCCTGACGTTCTCGGACTCTGAGAAAGGCGGTCGGAGAGAGGTGAGGTCAGTGGTCTCTTCATTAACACGACAATGTTATCGGAAGCTTCAGATTGTTCCTCGGTAAGCTGGAAATGAATGTACTAAGTGACACTCATCTCGAAGCCCTGTAGTAAGGGATCATGATTTTCGAATCCCAAGCAGGGTCACGGGCACCGTGTTTTGTACTTTTGACAATGGCGGAATTCTACACCCAACGACCGTCGAAGCCAAGTGATACCAGGTGTTGACTGAAAGAACGTGAGAAGAAGCAACCAGCTGGACAACACGTCTGCCACTCGCATATCGCTCTCGTGGGATAATGACACCACGGGTGAATTATCCATAAGGTGAACAAGACCGCAGGTGAAGAAATATGTAGCATCGATTCCATTGAATACGTTACGAGCCGTATCGAGCTCGACTATTTTCATCACCAGACTAGTGTGTCATATAAGAGCAATGATAGGGGAATGGGTGCCACCAGCACGGGGGAGGAATCAGCTCTGGAACGCGAGACCAGACGTATGTATCGTAGAGTGATGAGTTTTGCCAGTTCTTTGCCAGAGCAGCCTGTGCGCTGGATGACCATGTCCCAGGTGTCCTGTCTGAATCCGCTTCCATCGATCTTATTTTCATCCAGCCAATCGTCAATTAGTCATCGTTGGCATTGAATCTGATTGCAAGTAGGATGGGATTTTTGGAGGTACCAAAGATCTATAACGGTACGGAAACCAATAGTGAGGATTCTTTGCTGAAAGTTATGTACTCCAAGTCCTGGGTTCATGCCAACCGTTAAAGTTATGCCG
>JABCKU010000023.1:0-113804 GCA_018221655.1 Myochromella boudieri | reverse complement strand
CCCATGCCCAGTAAGACTCCTTCATTCTCAACCTCGCCCCTATACTCCTCGTGCCCTCCGTTCCATCTCCACCTCTGGCGGCTGTTCCTTCACGGCAGTCAAGGTGATTGGCGTATGACAGTCGACCCCTGAACCGTGGACCTCTGCACAAGCACGAAAACGGCACGACGACATCGGCCACCCTGTGCAACTCTAGAATGTCTACATACACCAGTTCAGGATAGAGTGGCTTTACTATGAACGGGTTATAGCCCCGTGTCGCCGGCGCACGTATCCAGACAACGAAACGCTGCAGGTTGGCTATCCAACTCATTGCACTTCATGAAGCTTCCCTAATACTACCGAATAACGAACATAACTGTAAACGTTTTTGTGTCGATCGAATATGCGGAGGGTAGGGCAGAGGGCATACTCCGTGCCAGGAGAGAGCGCCAGATTGCAAAGGCTAGTGGTTGGCTGAACAAGCTTAGTATCAGCGTGGGCGGGTGGCAAATTGTTGAGTGCGTGCCTTCGATGTGCCCGGTAAACTGTTCCTGATAGTGTTCGCTGGTTGTGAATACAGGACCAGAGAGCTTTGAAGGCAGAGGAACGTCCTGAAAAGTCGTCGATGTGCTAAAGTGATTTTTTCCGGGCCCATGAACTTCGAAGTTCGACTCAGATTGGGGGGCTTCTTACAAGATCACTAGTGCAAAGAGACAATGCACAGCCCTGGGGACCATGAAGAGTCAGCACTTAATGGATGTGTTGGTAGGAAACGTACGTAGGTCGTAAATATCCATTCGTGGTGTATGTTTTGAGTATGAGAGTGAGACGGGTGGTGGGGGGGGGCAGCTGTGTGATTATACCGCTGGGTATTGACGGAGACGCCGCTCGTAACCTCCCGCGTAACATCGCCAGTATTCCCCTTACTACCCGCCTAACCTCTAGGTTTGTGGCACCCCCAAGGAGCGCGACTTTGTATTGTTGTTTTTAGTGGTGGAGTGATCTGTCGCCGTAGTAAGACCTGGAATAGTAATAGATAGACCTTTTGGCTGGTCAGGAAGATTTAGTTGACTAAGGAGAGGGCGGGTACCAGGTGTGAGTGTTTGGACAATTAGGCGCTATTACGCGACTTTTGTGGCTTAGGCACGCTCCTGATAGGGTGGCCTCCGTGATGATCATGATGGCCTAGACATTGGTATTGAGTCAGTCAGTCAAAGTTGGCGCATGATGTCACTGCCCATGGTCGACAACTTACCAAG
This sequence comes from Myochromella boudieri, assembly GCA_018221655.1. Classification (NCBI taxonomy): domain Eukaryota; kingdom Fungi; phylum Basidiomycota; class Agaricomycetes; order Agaricales; family Lyophyllaceae; genus Myochromella; species Myochromella boudieri. The sequence goes on along the minus strand of JABCKU010000023.1, from coordinate 112,563 downwards.
TCACCTTGACTCAGTGGGACAGCGGACTACTCCGACTACGAAGGACGGCTAACTTGGGTCGATGTCTTGAATCGGTTGCTCGTATTTTCCTTAAGTTTGAGTTAGAAAATGAATTTGTATAGAGTGTAGCATAAAGGCAAAAAAGAGACCAGCACTGACTAAACAAACGCCAACTGTGACGAAAGAGTGACTGTGAGGTCGGAGTTTCGGCACACGAGATAGGAATTCAGAAGAGGACGCTCGAGTGACTGGGATAAAACCACTGTATTCGAGAATCGCTACCGTACGGGTCATTCTGACTAGACTATTTATACGTATGGGACTGGAATGATAGGTAAGCTCAGAACATCACAAGGAAAAAGTCCAATATCACGGGTGGAAGGCATAGGGATATTATGGGACAAGACAAAGCAGGGGAGGAGATATTCTAGCATAAGTTACAGAAGGAAAGAAGAGGCATGGACGGAAGGAAGGATCTATCATGTATATAGTCCATCCGATCGGGTTTTTGTCGAGGAGTGACATGGAGTGACGATGTCACATATTCGCGACAGACTTTCTCTATTGGGGACCGTCTAGTCTGCTTGTTTTTCCTTGTCGACCATCCTGGCTCCTGATGTTTATTATCTACTTCGCTTTGAAATACGACAGAGTTTGACTTCTGAGATTGCCACCATTACCACCTTGGCATAGATCCAGAGTCTCGTGGAATCGACCAGGAGGCTAAGGTTGCGGCTGCGCATTGGGATTCTCAAACGACTCTCCGATTCGTTCGCTCGTTGGCTCAGTTCAATCATCACCACACGCAGGTTTTCCAATCTCGCTCTGGGTGAGCAGCGATTGGAAGGAACAGTACTTCAAGTTCCAAGTGCTGTACCTCCACGTCGAAAACATGAAATACACCTCCAAGCCGTGATGTAAAACGCTCAGTGGCATCTCATGATCGCTGCCAGCGCAGCAGAGGATCAACCCCTCTCCGGTTGGTCTATACGATCAATTATAAAGCATGGTTTCTCATGGGTAGGTAAGTGTGCCAGCGCAAGACCAATGCCAGAACGAAAATAACTTATCTATTTTCAACTCTCGTCCAACTCAAGTAAAAATACTTGCCAGCACAGAAGGTCAACGAATCTCAAGGAACCCACCTTACGGCTCCACCTGATCGCCTTTTGGTTATTCCACCCGATTTTACCCCGCACAGGTTACTGTTCGATATCAGATGCTTGAAGAGTTGAAACTCGGTATGTTAGGCTCCAACCTCTAAGTATGTTTGCTCTCAGAATGTATTGACGTTCTGTATTGGCCAGCACTACTACGAGTGTCATTTGAGCTTGGTCACAAATATTCCTGTTGACATGAACTTGAACAGCAATAGCGGACCAGTACCAGCATCACCTCCAGACGTTAAAATACATTCCTTGTTCTTAAAATAAGCACTTGATATATGGCATCGATTCTCATGTGGCCAAGGCCTCCGACAATCAACAGTACGCTCAGGTATATAAGATTCAAAAATCATGGGCCATCCTCCTCATATCGTGTCTTGCTATCATGACAAGATCTACTCTTTCTTTGGCCGCTCTTCTTGCGCTCATCCCTCTCGCCACGGCCCAAGCAGGTGCCTGGGGTCAATGTAGGGAATGTTCATTTGATCTACACAAACACCTACTCATTAAAACATTGTTGATCAGGTGGAGGCAGTGGCTGGACAGGAGCCACAGTATGTTACCTTCCATGTATAGCCAGTCCCGCTGCATATCTGATCGAATATCTATCAGACCTGCATAGCCGGGTACTCCTGCACCTTCAGCAACCCGTACTACTCTCAATGCTTGCCGGTACGGGCCGTGGAGTGCACTCTTCTTCCCATGTCGTTCATTGGTTTTGGTAGAATGTCGCTAGCACAAGTACTAGTGCTACTGGAACAACCACAGCCTCGACTCCGACTGGAACCTCTAATGCAGGACTAGCCATCGCTGCCGTTGCGGCAGGGAAGAAATACTTTGGATCTGCAACCGATAACCCTGAGCTTACAGATACTGCCTACGTTGCGGGCCTCAGCAACACTAAAGATTTCACGCAGATCACACCCGTATGTCCTATGTTATACAGAGGGCAGCGAGTGAAGTGCTTATATTAGATTTAGGGCAACAGTATGAAATGGGTAAATGTCGAACAGTGTCATGCTCCTTCGAAGTACCTCATACAGTGTCAATATGCAGGACGCAACAGAGCCCAGTCGAGGAACCTTTACCTTCAGTGGCGGTGACACTGTTGTTGCGCTGGCGCGGAAGAATGGCCAACTTCTTCGAGGTATCCTTCTTGCATTCAAAATCCTCCCACCTATATATAATGTATTCCTGGCCTTCAACAGGCCACAATTGCGTCTGGTATAATCAGCTGCCTAGCTGGGTCACGTCCGGAAACTTTGACAATACCACACTCACAAGTATAGTCGCAAATCACTGTGGAACACTTGTCGGTCACTATAAAGGACAGATGTGAGTGATTAGATATAACATGATTGTACGTCACTGATGGCTCGTGATAGTTGTGATTACCTTTTCTCCTGAATGTCATGTCTCTATACCTAATCTTTCGCCTTAGACAGCTGGGATGTTATCAATGGTAAATTGGCCAAGCGTGACGAGCCATGAACTGATTCTTTCCCCAGAACCATTCAATGACGATGGAACATGGCGCTCGACTGTGTTTTATAACACCATGGGAACCTCGTATGTTGCTGTTGCCCTCAAGGCTGCCAGAGCAGCGGACCCATCTGCTAAACTTTATGTATGTATGTCATCCCTGCTTCTTGCTTCTCTGTCCTGATTCACACAATATAGATCAACGATTACAATATTGAGGGCACTGGCGCCAAATCTACCGCCATGGTCAATCTCGTCAAGTCGTTGAAAGCCTCTGGAGTACCCATCGATGGTGTCGGTGTACAAGCACACTTGATCGTCGGCCAAGTTCCCTCGACTCTGCAAGCTAATCTCCAACAGTTTACAGCTCTCGGTGTCGAGGTGGCCATCACTGAGCTAGACATCCGAATGACACTCCCCTCTACTGCCACACTTCTGGCTCAGCAAAAGAAGGATTACCAAACAGTGATTACTGCCTGCAAGGCCGTGACTGGTTGCATTGGCGTCACAATTTGGGATTACACTGATAAGGCGAGTGATGCAGTTTGGAAAGTGCCGGCTGCCAGTATATCACTAACTGAGCAACATCAGTATTCATGGGTTCCGAGTGTATTCAGTGGCCAAGGCGCGGCATTGCCATGGGATGAGGTATGCTTCGATTCAGTTACACCCAGGCTTACAATATTCACCTTTGTTGATTGCAGAACCTTGTAAAGAAACCAGCGTATGACGGCATCGTTGCTGGGTTCACGTCCTAAATAATGCCATCTACTAGCACCTGTACTCACCCACCCCGATGCCTGGTGCATTTTTTTTATCATAAAAAGCCCTGACACAGTGTTATATGTAGGAAACTGAATGCAAAATCTTCATTCTACGCCTTCCATTTTTCCGATCAATATTTTAACTTCGTGGATGCAACTAACTGCTACCGGACCTGGTGTTGTTGCAGCTTCACTAAAATCCTATGACGGGCCGTACAACCATGGTTACAACTGGTTCCCCGAAGTTTACGCGTGGTCAAGTGATGATCTATTGATGAGAATTCTAGCTTGTCAAACCCGAATTCAACATTGGAATCAGTTGGAATCGCCATTATTCTGTCGTTGTTCTATCGAACAACTCAATCAAGACCAATTTACGCATGCGTTCCTGCATGTGAGCAAGTCTCCGAATCGTTTCAGCGATAAACTCCCGAATAAGTTGAAATAAAAAGAAGCTAAATTGTGTTGCGGCTACCAGAAATCACCAATATGGTCAAATTATCAGCTTCATATGTGACTCTATCTACTCTCATTCCCATTGCAGCCGCACAGTCTGGAGCATGGGGACAGTGTAAGTCTTGAAGCACAATGAGCACGATCCCCATGATATTCAACTCCCATATTCTCAGGTGGTGGCAATGGCTGGACAGGTTCAACCGTGCGTGTCTCAAGGCTTGTTCAGAAAAGGCTTCCAACCATATTGTAGACTTGCGTAGCGGGTTATACCTGCACATTCAGTAACCCATATTACTCTCAGTGCTTACCCGTCGGTATTCTGCCTGATATCGTAGACCCCCTCAAATAATACTCTCCGCTTTACAGAACGGATCCAGTACCAGTTCGACGACCTCCGGTTCAGGTTCAGTTCCTCTTCCCACTGGTACCTCCACAGCCAGTCCGGTCGATCTTGCCAAAGCAGCCGGAAAAAAATATTTTGGATCCGCGACAGACAACCCAGAGCTTACTGATGCCGCGTATCTATCTACTTTGAGCAACGCAAAGCTATTCAATCAAATCACCCCTGTGAGTCGCCCCACATCAGAGTCGAGACAACCATTGACATTATCGAACAAAAAAAAAGGGGAACAGTATGAAATGGGTGATTTTATCAAATTATTTTATAGTGAATAAGTCTCACTACTACTGGGCTACAGGATAGTACAGAGGCTACGCGAGGAGTCTTTACCTTTACCAATGCCGACGCTATTGTTACCCTTGCACAAAAGAACGGCCAATTACTGAGAGGTAAAAATAACTTCTTGTTATTTGATCAGAAACTTGAATTCAAAGTCACCTTAAAGGGCACACCTGCGTCTGGCACAGTCAATTGGCTGGTTGGGTTACGGCGGGCAACTTCAATGCAACTACCCTCACTAGCATCATTCAGAGCCATACTACAAACGTTGTGAGCCATTTCAAAGGCAAAATGTTAGTAAATTTCTGCGTCGCAATAAATCCTTTACTAATATCACATCTAGTTGTATGTACTACGATTGTACTACTTCTCTTAAACAACTGATTGCGTGACTACCTCCAGATAGTTGGGACGTTGTTAATGGTAAGACAATTACAAGAACCGTTCTGTCTATGATGCTTATAACTTGGCTCTAGAACCTTTCAATGATGATGGGACATGGCGGACAAGTGTATTCTACAACACTCTGAGTACATCGTACGTCGGAATTGCTCTCGACGCAGCTCGTGCCGCAGACCCCAATGCGAAATTATATGTACGGGTATCTTTCATGCTGCAATGGACGCAACTAAAGGTAGGAACAGATCAATGATTATAATATCGACGGCACGGGGGCCAAATCTACTGCCATGGTCAATCTTGTTAAGTCCCTCAAGGCAGCAGGCCATCCAATCGATGGGGTTGGCATTCAGGCTCATCTTATTGTCGGACAACTTCCCTCCACAATCCAAGCCAACATTGCACAGTTCACCGCCCTTGGCGTTGAAGTTGCAATTACTGAACTAGATATCCGGATGACTTTGCCCGTTACCGCGGCTCTGTTGGCACAGCAGAAGAAAGATTATCAAACTGTTATCGCTGCATGCAAAGCTGTTTCTGGTTGTGTTGGTATCACGATCTGGGACTACACTGACAAAGTGAGAGATCCACTACCTTTTATGATATATAGTAACTGGATACCTTGTAGTACTCGTGGGTCCCCAGTGTATTCTCTGGGCAGGGCGCCGCTCTACCTTGGGACGAGGTTAGTCCCACCTACATACTGGTATGTATCTCCATCACTAACGCCTTGTTGGCAGAACTTGGTAAAAAAGCCAGCATTCGATGGAATTATAGCAGGTTTCGCTTAAACAGTAGTTGATTTAGTGGCTCTTCATGAAATCGTTCGTTAAAGTAAATGTATGCGAATATCATTCAGAATCCAACCAAAGATGAAAAGGCATTCCCCGACTCTCTTACGTAAGTAAGAGAAAGGGTTTTGTCAAGAGCGAATAGACCGTTGTCCCGCCAAACCGATGCTCGCTTAACTTACGCTTATCTCATCACCCCCTTTAAGAAATATTTCGCATTGCCCCCTGCCTATCGTCTCGCAACCTCTCGCAACTCACTAGTACTACTACTATTGTGACAAAACTGACAATGTTTAAAGACCGTGACTGAGAGGGCCTCAGCTTTGAAAGAAGGTCTGGCTTCACCTGCGTAAGGCGACACAGTCATAGAAAAAAAAAACGACGATTCATACCAGACGACTTGAATTGTGACCCGCCTTACAAAGTGGTGTGACGAGAAGATAACGACATAAATGGACCAATGGAGGCTACAGATGGAAAAGCGGTGGAAAACAGGTTGACTGCTCTGGTCGAGGCAGTGGACATGCCTGGTTAAGCTTGGTTAGGTAATCGTTTGTTACAATGTCAATGGGTAGATTAGAAGATTAGAATTTCAAGTCCTTGTACATCTACTATAATGTTGAGGCCTGGAGTACTAAGTGCTAAGAGTCGGGGACTGGCGCTGGTGCCGCTACGATATCATATGGTTAGTATATTATCTTCCCACGGTTAGACTTGGACTGGCGAGTACAACTACAAGTTTACAGCCTCCCTCAACTCAACCGCCATGGCATCAATTCTACCTGTTTTCTTTGTGCTTGTAATCGTCATAGCTCTCATGACATGCGCTGTTCTATTTGTACCTAAAGGCCCCCAGCAGATGTTCGTCGTATACGACACCTCAATACTTGGAGTTCTAACTGAATCTGTTACAGAGTGATTCGTACAAGCCTTTTGATTGGGCTAGTGGCCTGCTACCTGCTCTGGATGGTTACATATCTTGCCCAGCTACATCCTCTCATTGGTATGGTTACGTACACATCAATGCTCTCCAATATACTCATCGTGCACCATAGCTCCAGTACGCAGTCCGAAGGTGGCAGCATGATAGATGTGCGGTTCATTCCCTAGCAGTATATATATCCCGTAAGTTTCACTATCTCATATATACTTGGGATGCACTAATTCTCTCTGCAGTCTGTATCAGTAGATAATTACAATATCCACAGTGCTGGTATTTGTCATTCCGCGAGCTGGTGCTTCAACTTGTGTCATCACTTTCGTCCTCGTCACCATCCCACCCAGCCGTTGAGTTTCCTGAACCATGGGGTGCGTCCGATATATCGTTCTGTGTCCAATCACATCCACCCCACCCATTACGCCTTAGCACTGTTACTTCCTCGTCAACTGATTCCCAGCCACCATGCGGCCAGCTGATTGATTCTGGCCCGTCAGTATCATCGCCATCCTCAGACTCATTCCAAGACACGTCACCATCCATGTCTGTGGATCCACTCCAGCCATCATCACTACTTTCCGTTTCTTCTTGAGTCGCCCAATCGAATGAAGTTTCATCGCTTTCCCTCTTCTCGGCTGGCCAATTTTCCTCTGTCATCCCGCCAATTAATTCTACCAGCCAGTTTCCCCTCTTCCCCCCTAGTGCCTTCCCATCCCTCTTCAATATAAGGTGTGCAGACTCCTCAATAGCTCGGATCATGACTTCAATCCATCCTCCACAGGACACTGCTACATCCCGTTCAAACCACAAACTCTCCACTGTCATGAGCCCCTCTCGAAGCTCCTCCATCTTTGCCTTGACGCCAAGCGCGATCTCTTCCAATGATAATGGCTTCTGAGAACTCGGATGCGCCGAGTGCTGATGGTTTACCAGGAGTTCGTGGATATTAGTTTCAAGTCCCAATGCTCGCAATACTTCTCTCCCTTTCTGTTCCCGGTTCTCCATTTCACGTCGACGAAACACAGCGACCGAAGTTGCTCCACCTAACTCCTCATCCCTTCCCCATTGATCAATCTCTGTTGACTGGCCCACACTTGAAATTTGTACTTCATATCCCCAATCAAGTGCAGTATCGTCACACCACTTTTTGAACTCCTCTATTGTCCATTCGAATTTGTGGTCGCTATGCCTGAAGATCCGGTCTGTACGCTTCGTGGGGTCGATATATCCACGACGTGCGCTGGATGGTGCGTTGGGTGCTGTAAAACGAGCATTGAAGGTAAAGGACGGTGTGGTAACAAGGAAGAGTAGAGGGTGATACACTCCAAGAAGAACAGGTGCGAAGGCCGGGAAGATCTCTGGCGGTAAATGCTCGATCCTGTGGGTAAATCAGTGATAATGGTAGTTCGATACTTGGAACACCCCCACACTTCTGTGCTGATAATACATTCGGTATCCACGAACTCTTCGTTAATCGCCTCCAACCCTCCCTTCCATATTTTGACGTCCAAGTCACCCCATCGTAGCCCAACATTAGAAAAGCAATACGCATTTTGATCCTCGCTATCCAGACCTGATCGCGGTGGGGTAGTGCTTTGAACCGCGAATTTCAGATCGGAAGAGCAGATATCGACTCCCATGATGTGTGTAGGGTAAAGGTTAGGTATCTCATCGTTGCATACAGGTGATAGCGGTAAAGAATCTGCCTCAGAGTTGTCTCGAGGAAGAACATTAGGAGGCGGAGCAGGGAGCCGGGGAGCAGGCTGGCAGAGTACGGATAGAAGCTGTCCCTCTCCACACCCAACATCTAGCACCTCATGGGCCGAGTTTTGAGATTCAGACCGATTAAGTAGTGTAAGGACCTACTTTAGTCACTTGCTCTGCCCTCAACAAATCAAGAACCCAGATACGTCGTTGCAAGTACAGTGGTGGGTTGAAAGTGACTTTGAGCTCTTCGGAATGCTCATCTTGTATTGTTTCCAGCGATTCGTTGGTCATGGGTAACAAGGGAAGATGATCAAATGTAATACTTCGAATTTATACTGCCTCGCTGAGGGTTCTTTTATCTGGGTTTCTCGATCGGATCTGTGACTTCCATGCAACAATATATAACCACAGCTTCAATATATCCCAATGCACAAAAGTAATAAAATGAACTACGAATCAAAACTCTTTTTATCCCTTCAAACCTGCGACAATCCCATTGTAGGCTGGTTTCTTCACCAAATTCTATGAGTACGTCAGAAAAGTACGGGAACATATCCCACACCACGTACCGCGTCCCAGGGACAAGCAGCACCTTGACCACTGAAAGCACTGGGTACCCAAGAGTACTGCAATAAGGTCAGCAATGCTGTTTGACGTATCCAACGAGGCATGCCTTATCAGTCCAGTCCCAGAGAGTGATACCAACGCAACCGCTCACAGCTTTGCAAGCAGCAACGACAGTTTGATAGTCTCTCTGCTGCTGTGCAAGTATGGTAGTAGTAGCGGGAAGCGTCGTGCGGATGTCTAGCTCAGTGATCGCAACCTCGACACCAAGTGCTGCAAACTGTGCAAGGTTACTTTGCAGAGTTGATGGGACTTGTCCAACGATGAGATGTGCTTGAACGCCGATGCCGTCAATCGGAACTCCAGACGCTTTCAAGGACCTAACAAGATTAGCCATTGCTGTAGATTTTGCACCAGTGCCCTCGATATTGAAGTCATTGATCTGTTAAATTGGATATCAGTGCTTTCTTTCACCTGAGGAGAAGGCACCGACGTAGAGTTTTGCAGCAGGGTCAGCTGCTCGTGCAGCACGAAGGGCAACCGATATGAATGAAGTCCCCATGGTGTTGAAGAAGACGGATTTTCGGAAAGTCCCATCGTCGTTGAAGATCTCTGTCTTCAGGGCCTAGAATCCGATGTGGAATCATGGAGTAAGTCACGAACCGTTCAACACGTCCCAGCTAACTGAAGTATTGAAGTAATGTAATAGAGTTAGATTCATTCAAGGCTTGCATATGTTTACCCACGGCTGGACATGCACACGCATTAGATCTGCTTGGCATAGCGAATCAGTGATAACCAGGCTTACATTTGACCCTTGTAGTGGCCGACCAATGTTGAGCAGTGAGTTTGTACTATACTGGTCAATGTCGCATTATTAAAACCACCAGATGTCACCCAGCCAGGGAGCTGGTTGTGCCATACACAATTATGACCTCATAACGGTGATACGTCAGTATCGAAGCAGAGAAGATGGTGTACACCTGCACCTCTGACGAGTTGTCCATTCTTTTTTGCTTGTGCTACGATTGCATCACCACCACTAAAAGTGAAGACTCCACGCGATGGCTCAGTAGCATCCTGTCAAATGTTTACGAGCAATCAACGATGAGACGGAGGAGACCCATACCCATTTCATACTATTGGCCTGGATTTTTAGTAAGCTTCGAAAAGTGTGATAATCATGGAATTGAACTTGCTGGCGTAAGCTGATGAAAGTCGCCTGTGTTACCCAACTGAGCGAGGTAGGGAGCGTCGGTAAGCTCCCCATTGTCAGTCGCTGTTCCAAAATATTTCTTTCCTGCAGCCACGGCAAGTGTGTTTAACTGTGCATGAGCATGAAGGATTTGAAGGCAGGTCAAAAATGCGATCGAGACAGTGGCCCTCATATCAAGCGGATAATCTTTTGGGAGGGTTCACGATACCTTCATAAACCCTCGCTTATATGCAAAACCCGTGTTACAGTTGCCGATCCCCCGAGCACCAGTTGAATAGCCACAAGCGTCGAGACGTACAAAAAAGCACAATTATTCCCAAGACCCTCAAGCAATGAGGTTTCCTCGGAAATCAGAACACTCAAGGAGGGGAAAAAGACTCCTAGGAGGCTATTATAATGTAAAAGAACCTCTTATAAATAGAGCCTTGTCAACCAAAAGAAGAATAAAAGTCAGTTGTGGCGATGTCCCATGTCGAGAACTTGGCTTACACCGAGCCTGTAGTAGTACCGGATGTCTCATGGCCTGGGTAAAAAGATAATATCTTAAAATGAGGTTAATCCACCTTACTCACGCCTGCAACATCACTCTTTATACATCATGTATATTTATCATTCAGATACTGAACACAGATACAAAACAATGAGCAATGACTAGTTAAGGAACATGAGGAAAATGTAGATAGCTTCCTGGCTCAAACACTCTTCTTCAAATCCTTTTTGTCAAATCATGAGCACCTGCCTAAGTGATGCCTCCGAGACGAAAAGGAAGTGTCAAAACGAAGAAAATTCGAGTAAGGTTGACAAGCCAGTACCCATAGGTACTTTGATTCAATCTAGAGGACGGGAACGCGGACAAGGAGGCGGAAAAGCTTGAACCGAGCCCGAACTTTTATGTCCGCAGAGTTTTGTTCAAAGAAACAATAAGGTTAGTTCAAGCTTATATAGGTCTGGTCCTATGCAGAAGTTATGTAAGCTTTTCTCATCACGTTGTTCAAGGTTCATAATCACGAGAAATCGGGTTCGGGTCAAAATCGGGTACTAGTTATGGTCTAGAACTCAAATAAAATGACAAGGGTTACGTGCACACAGTGGCCAACATTTTCCTTCCCATTCAGTGCTCGAATCTAACGCATACGCGATATACATAGATGATATAATGTCTCTTTCAAAGCCTCTAACGCTGTCTCGCCTCAATGACTTGATCTTGGGTTCTTTTGTTTTCCTGCAACCCAATGAAACCCTCGACCATTTGGTGCGATTTCTGGGAACATTGAGTGGGAGCGAGTGCGTCATATCTCATCGATTCATACACTGTACTGAGCGATTCACAGCAAGCTTTTTATGGTGTGATGACTTTCCGTCTCTTCCGTCCAAGAGTATCCAACCACGACCACTAAAACCATTCTCCAGATCATCCAGTACTCGATCAAATTACTTGTGCCTCTGTTGCATCTCCGGGCACGACTTCAACACCGCGTTGGTTTGAGAAATTCCCCCACCAGCTCCTCTGCTCTGGCATACGCGAAGTTCGCAAATTACATAGGGGATACCCGAACACTCTGGAGAATATGGGGTGTGGCGTATCCATCCTTAAATTCATACCGTCGTTGACTTTCCAACAGGCCTTCTACCCATCGTTAAATGGCTAATCTCCTTGGAACGAATGCAACCACCCACGAGAAATCTTCTTACTATAGAACGCCTCCAAGGATGGTCCATGTTGGTGTATTACCCGCTTGAACACATTTCCTACCTATTATCTCATGGACTCGTACCACCTACGATACCTTCTATCGCGTACTTATTCTCTTCCTCAGCAAAGCACATTTCCTTGGATAGAAATGCTCTAGGGGTATGGTCAACGCGCTTCTGGGCGCTCTACATAGTACTGCAATTCGCACACCTTCGCGAAGATAAGATTCTATTACAGGCCAGGCAACGTGATCTTCGAAAAGCCAAGGGAACTGGCTTGACAGGGGCAGAAAAGGAGGAGCTGCGGCAAAGATGGGATGCCTATTGGTCAGAGCTTGTCACTAACATTGCCTATTTCCCACTCACTCTCCACTGGCAAGTATTAATCGTGAACTGGAGTCAGTTCGGTTGTGCTCAACTTAAATTTACTCAGGTCCCTGAAAGGTGGCATAATTAAGAACGACGTTTGTATCTACTTTCTTCTGCCAAAATCTCATACTAACTCCGAGACCAGGCGTGGGTTGCGATTTTGGGACTTATCGCAGGTATTTCGTCATTTAGGAGTGGCTGGAAAGCAACAGCTCTTCACTTGCCTCCTCCTGTGCAGAGAGAGAGTCTGTGTGTAGTGGATGACGAAACTTCAATCGGTCATGTTGGATACGAAGTATCCAAACAATCCTGAGCGTGAGTAATCATTTTAATCATTGACACTATATTCATATGTGTAGTAAAGTCTTGCTTTCAATTTGTGGACCGGAATACAACATGTTCTCGGCCCCCGTTTACTCGCGAGTGGTGTGCACATTACTTCCCTGTCACGCCACTGAACTCTTGAGTACTTCTAATGATAATGATTGGTTCAATGGTTTGTCTGTACAAGCTACCTCAGTGACACGTGCAACGTATTTGTAGCTTGTGATCCAGCCACTGCTTCGAAATTGTCAAAACTGTCCAACCTCCGCTTATCAATATTGTCCCTTATAACTGCAACTCTTCACATTACTTACCTCAAGGAACATGGCCACCACGGTTGAGGCCTTTGATATAATTTTCGCTGGTGGTAAGTTACAAATGAATTAACTCGTTCATCGCGTCATATACGTTGTGCTTATTCTAGGCGGCGCTGCGGCGTGCGTCACTGCGTCCAGGCTTACGCAAGCGGACCCGACATTAAAGATATTGGTATGTAAACCACTTAGTGGCCTACTTGTTAAAATAATATTGGTTCCAGGTCTTGGAAGCTGGCCCACTGACCCAAGAATTACCTGACCACATTCAACCAGCACGCTACTTTCGTAATCTAACACTTCCAAGCGAAACCTTCACTTTGCATGTCAGTAAGCCGAGCTCGGCCTTGGCTGGCCGCTCAGTGATCGTTCCAACCGGACGGTGCCTCGGTGGAGGTTCAAGTGTCAATTGTACGTAATCACTTACGTTTATGCTTGATTACTTTCGGTGCAGACGATAACAGTGTCGTAGTTGCTATGTACACGCGAGCAGCAGCCTCAGATTACGACGACTGGGAGACGGGATACAGTAACCCCGGTTGGGGATCTAAGTACCTAATCCCTTTGTTAAAGAAGGTAACATGATCTCTTCCATATACGCATATTCCTTTCAATTCTCGATCCTAGGCAGAAACTTTTCAAACTGGCGGGGATCCCGCAACCCATGGTATCTCGGGACCGATCAAAGCTTCCTTTGCAGCTGAGGAGATCAATGTCGGACTAGAATTTCTTTCGGTTGCTTCTCGATATGACAAGGAACGTGGAGCAACAGAAGATGTGAACAGTTTCTTCACCTGTAATGCTTATGGCGTAAGTTGGAACTTACTTTCATTTTCACTGTTAATAACAATGCTTCGATTACAATACCAGAGATGGCCAATGTCAGCAGTCTTCTTCCGACTCAAAAACTAGGCTGACATGGTTGATAGATACGTGGATACGGTCAGCGGCAGGCGCTCGGACGTTCCTCATCACTATATTTACAACCGACCAGCAAACAATAACTTGAAAATACTTGAAAGGCGACGTGTACTCCGTGTCGTATTCGAGTATGAACTTGACTTGAATCTACTCAAGATGTTATTGACTTCACTTAGAAACAATCGTGCTATCGGAGTTGAACATGTCAGGGATGACAGGCGTGACGTTAGGGAGTCTCGTGAATTATCAGTGTCGTACGCATCACGATTGGTGGTCGTTTCAGCAGGGGCCTTCGGTTCTCCTGCTATTCTGGAGAGGTATGTCATTGGCAGCTATTGGAGACGTGTGATAACACATTCGCAGGTCTGGAATCGGAGCCGCGAACGTGTTAAAGAAGAATGGCATTCATCAGATTGTGGATCTTCCTGGAGTGGGGGAGCACTATATGGGTAACACCGTTTCGAAGTTGTCCAAAACAGTAACTAACATTATCTGTTGGTAGATCATAACCTCATCTTTTCCCCCTTTACTGCCAGTGAAGATGCTGACACCTTGGACGACATCTTCCGTGGCAACGAGTCTGAAGTAGAAAGTGAGATATCTGGATAAATGGCCCATTTGACTGGAGTGCCAATGTTTTATACGTATCGTTAGCCTATGCCTCACGCTGGCTTAACGATGGCCAAGGCCTGATGTCACATAAGTAAGCAATTCCTATTTATGATTACGGGGGCTGTTAATCATCAACTCGATGTAACATATCTAGCGGGATCGATGCTGGTATCAAGATTCGTCCTAACGAGGATGACCTTCGAGAAATTGGGCCAGAATTTACGGCTAGGTGGAAGAACTATTTTGAAAATGCTCCCGATAAACCTGTGATGTGGATTGGTACTCTTGCAGCGTGAGCCGTTGTCCATTTTTATTGAGATGAATTGCTGAAATATAGTTTCAGTTATGCAGGAACAAACCCTTTAGCTCCACGTCGCAAATACTTCTCTGTAACATACTATACTGTTCGTCCAATCAGAACTCTGTGGTCATCTGTTCAACCCTCTCCAGGAATACCCGGTCTCCACTGGGCGTGTGCACATAACTGCTGGTCTCGACCCCTATGGAAAACTAGACTTCGAACCTGGATTTCTAAACGAGTGAGTATTATTGAAGCACAAGTCAGAGAGCTGTCACGCATTCATTCATAGCCCGGCCGATATTGGAGTTCTAAGATGGGCGTACAAAAAGGCTCGTGAGCTTGCTCGTCGCATGAAATTCTATCGCGGCGAATTCGAACCGGGACATCCCGAGTACCACAAGGATAGTAAAGCTGCCATAAACGATTCTGCACAACCTGTGGAAATCGACTCCTCCGACATCGCCTACTCTGCTGAGGACAACCAAGCCATTGATGAGTATCACCGCAAGACCGGTTTGTGTCCATTGGCGCTAAAGTTGAAATAATACTTACCATGCTATTAATCCAGTCGAAACTACGTGGCACTCGGTTGGAGTAGTAATTTCATCTTTGAAGAGGGACTAATCTGCCCACACTAGATTGGAACATGTGCGATGAAACCTCGCGAGCAAGGCGGAGTTGTCGATCCCAGATTGAATGTCTATGGGGTCCAAAACCTGAAAGTCGCTGGTATGTTCCTAGGTCATTGACTTCTCTTCCCTATTATAATGCTCTGCCTCAAGATTGTAGCATAGCGCCTGGAAATGTGGGGGCAAATACATACAACACTGCTTTGGCAATTGGAGAGAAGGCTGCTGTTATCATTGCAAAGGACTTGGGGATTGAAGGCGTTCTTGAAGAATGAAATATTTGGAAAGAAAGATAAAGAAAGATAAAGAAAGATGTGATTAGCTAGCATTAGCTGTAAAGTATCGTGTATCGTACTGGCCTGCAATAGCCCGTATCTATAACCTTATGGATGGCTTTCTGGTCCTGCTTTCCTCTACACGTTTCGGGCTAAGGAATTAACAACAGTGTGGTCTTGTATGTAAAGTACGCGTGACGTCACGCGTACGTGACACACTGTTCTCTCGTGACACCGTACTGTTCTCTCACTACTAGTACTACTACGAACAGAAGTACTTGGAATATTCTCGACTACACCCTTGCGAGTCTACCTTGATACAATGTCGCTTTGGGTGGATCAAGTACATTTATTATATCAGTCATGTTAAAGCTATCTTACAAGCCAAATATCAGTTTCGACCGAGGGCTCTAGACGACCTTCACTATCATCAAGGGCTGTCAACGCGACTAAAATCTTTGGTACGCTTACATCTAGTGCGAGAATAACATCCATGAACGGCCCCTCTAGGCTGCTTCTGGTGACTTCCCACATATGCTATTCTATGGCCCATCTGGTGCTGGGAAAAAGACAAGGATAACTTGCACGTTGCGGGAACTATTTGGACCAGGTGTCGAGAAGGTGTGTGGTGCAGCCGTACACATTCGAAATTTATTGAAATATTGCAGCTTAAAATCGACCAACGGGTATTCTTGTCGCCATCTAAAAGAAAGCTGGAAATCAACATAGTCCAGAGTAACTTCCACATTGAGATCACACCCAGGTGCGTGTTAACGCAGGGGTATTGTCACTATCTCAAAGCACTTGAAGCGAGGCCGGCAACTACGACCGTGTTGTTATTCAGGAACTTTTGAAAGAGATTGCACAAACGCAGCAGGTGGATCTCAACGCCAAACAGCGATTCAAAGGTTAGGGGAGTTTCACTGTAGTGAATCGCATTCACTCAAATACAGTAATGCAGCTGTCATAATAAATGAAGCAGACTCTCTTTCGAGAGATGCACAAGCTGCTTTACGTCGAACGATGGAAAAGTACATGTCAAACATGCGGATCATACTCTGTGCAAACAGCACGAGTAAACTTATTGCACCAATAAAGAGCCGATGTCTTCTAATGCGCGTTGCTGCACCCAACTTCGAAGAGGTAGGCATTCCATCTTCGACTGCCATAAGATTGCCTTAATAACATATTTCCCAAGATGGAACTTGTACTCAACCACGTAGCGAAAAGAGCACCGTTCACACTTCCGCCAGAGGTTGCTAAAAACATAATTGATGACTCCGGGGGGAATCTGCGAAAAGCTATTTTGGTTCTGGAGGCTTTGAAGATGCAATCGTAAGTGTTGACGGCGTTCCCAGCTTTAACATCCATTGTATCCGTTAACTTACAGCCCGGATCTGAGTGGACCGTTATCCATTGCAAAACCAGATTGGGAAACCTATTGCCACAAGGTTGCCGACCTAATTGTCAGCGAGCAGACACCTGCGAGGGTGATGGAAGTGCGAGCCAAGTTTTATGAACTATTAAGTCATTGTATACCACCCACGGTCATCCTGAAGGTCGCTCCCTCTCCGGTCAAAACATTTTCCCCTTGCTTACTTATTTGATTAGACGGTTGCGGAGCGAGTAGTGGAGAGGGTAGATGAAACTCTGAAACCAGACATTATGCATTGGGCAGCATTCTATGTTGGTGGTAACAGTGTTTTTGCAGAGTTTATCGGTTTAAATTTTGCCCCTGTTTAGGAGGTCCGCATGCGGATTGGAAGCAAGAAGATATATCATCTTGAAGCGTGGGTTGTAAAAGTTATGAGCTTATATAAGGTGAGTGCCCAAATTCTAGCCTCAACTTCCACGAGAGTCGTATCTCACAACAACCACTCAATTTTTGTAGCACTTTTTTTATGATATGGACATGTCAGCTTTCACCTAACCTGATATCCAGTTTTTCCCTCAGTACGCTCACTAGGCCTGCATTGATTATCATATAAAATAGGTCTCTGCGTCATAAAATCCTATTTATCGCGAAACGCAATGGCGGTCCAAGCATTGGAGCTCCAGGCGTGTTCCAGGCCTAGTTTGACAAGTAACTGCGACTTGAATTCCAGGCGGGGGACAAATCTGCCCCACCCCTGTATCTCACAGTAAACGAAGCATTCTTGAGCGTCTTCTGTGTGAGGTCTACAACGGGAGCACCTGCTTCAACATCTACTGGCAGCATCCGTTGAAGCCATGGTGAGGGTTTAGTGAGGGACAGCTGAGGCAGAGTTATACCAGCTGCTTCATGGGACTATATCAAGATCGCTGGCCCAATGTTCACACTTACCAATGTATAAGATTATGAGTATTATTCTGAGCATACGTTTACCCGAGCACGTAACGGGTAATTTATTCCAACCTACGTCTAACTTGGACATATAGCTTCGTCATCGTTCCCCCGAATCAGCTCTGAAGTGTTGGTTGGCTGAACTGGAACAGGTGCTGCATCGATAAATTTAAGCAACGGACGGTGAGTTTATTCGGTCATCGAAGATGCCGATACAGCGTATTCGTCCTCAACGGATGCAATAAAATCTAGAAGCTTTGACGCGTTACCACGTTAGTAGGTTGGCTCGACGCCATGCTATACACATACTAATTGGTGCCGCTTAGCCCCAAGGCGCTTTCCTTCCTCAGTTTTGAGTTGGCCTTTAATGTGGATTAATTTGTCATCAAAGTGCTGGACTGCGCTTTTGGGTTGTAATGGGTCGCCTGCTGGGGTGTAGAGTGGGCTAAAAATGGCACTATTGATGACTATACGGAGGAGTACAAGAAAGGGAAACTTACTTATTCGTAACAGTGCTATATGCAGCACACCGCATAATTCCTATTCTCCCATAGCGCCGACTAAGAGCATAGAAGTTATATTCAACATTGTGAACATACCAAATGCGCCAATGGCATCCAACCGATCCGCATCTTGGACGCAGTGTAACTCTGAGCATTCATCGTGCCACTTTGTCCACAAGCCCTTCTCCTTCAATTTCTTCTCCGTGCTCCACGAAACATTGTCAATGATCTGTGTGATGAGACGTCCTCGGCCATCCTGGACAAGATCGATCCCATGTAGAGACGCCATAGATTCGAAGAAGGGCAAGAAGAACCTGTATGGATCTGCAGCTGTGTCAGTGGAGACATATTTCTTGTCAAGAATATCATGTAGCAAAGCAGCTATTGGTAAAACATGTTTATTCCTCCATGGCACAAAATCAACGAATTGCTTACCCACCCAGTTCAACAACCAATAGGTCAAGTTGTGTACCCCAACTTTTTGCAATATGCATGGCGGTTCTCCGTACACGCTGTACTGGTGTTCCCAGGGGATGAGACAATCCTTGAGATGGTGATCCCGACGCGCTCATTGACGCGCTCACCATGATAGGCGTCGTGCGACGGGTCGTATCTGGCCATCGTGTCCACCATTATTTTTTCTGCTGCTTCAACGATCAATTTCTCCCTATTTGTTGGATACATCTTATATATGAACTTGGACAGAAGAGGAAAGGCTGGTGTGGGTGGTGTTGTGGTTTACGCTGGGAGAATCGGGTTTCGGATACGCGTCCTAAGTTGTTGACTCCATCACTCAGGTGCTTGCTGGTCCCGCCACCAATGTCTCTTCACCGCTTCTTCCTCTGTGCCACTCTTTTATTGGCCTGTGCTTTGACTGCCTTCGCTGAAGTAGTATACAAATCAAACTTCGACGCTCAAAAAATCCTGTCCACCATCATCCTAGTCAGTGGTCGTATCACCCAATGTTATGACGAGTCTTGCTAACCACAGTCGCGCCCCATAGGAATCAGAGATACAAAACTGCAGTGCAGTGCAGAAGCTGAGTGCACTCAAAGAGGTGGTTGAAGAAGGAGAATCTCCTATCCTACGCCAAGTGTTTACCTGGTTGTTTCCGTTTGGACCAGCATGGAATTCAATACTTGGAACATTCTACATTAGCTCGTTTGTGCACTTGATATTTTGTTAAACATTGTGCTCAACGCGGTCGCAGAGTTCCTAATTTTATCCTCGCCTTCATTCCCGCTAAAATAAATGGGAATACGCTCAACACGATGACGGCATTCGCGGTGCGAGACGGTGTTCTTTTAATGGCGTGTCAGCTCTAAAATATGCCGCAGACTGGTGGCCTTCTCTCTGATGTCTTCCTTCATTTAATCCCACATTCCTTCATGGGCGAGCATGAAGGCTCTGGTGTTCACTTTGTCATGGTTGAAGAAAGGCGAAATATTCTAATTGGGTATGACTGCACTCGCCGTGAAAAGCTGTCGTAAGCTTATAACAGGACTTAGGTTGGGTATTTTTGTTGGATTTGCCGCGTTCTTCTTCATGGAGAAAACCCTCCGCGTCCTTGGGGGTGAAGACGATGCCTCCGGGCACTCTCATTCACACTCTCACAGTATCGAACCTGTAGGTCAAGCTTCGGGCGCGAATGCCTCCGTCTCTCAGAACGGCATGCGATTGAGGAAGTCTGAAGATACCAGTGACAGCGCAACTTCTGCAGAATCGAAGCCTGATAGTGTCAATAATGGTCCCTCGAAGCTGTCAGCATACCTTAATCTGTTTGGCGATTTTGTGCACAATATGTGGGTTTGACCTAAATTGCCATATATGCTTCATCTACTGAAACGATATATGTTTTAGCACCGATGGACTTGCGTGCGTCTAATTGACTCGTCTACCATCCAACCATAACTCATAGTATTCTGCAGTATGGCTGCATCTTTTTATGCCTCGCCTCTCATTGGCGCGACAACCACATTGGCATGTTTTGCGCATGAGATACCTCATGAGATTGCAGATTATTCCATCCTCATTCGTAGTGGTTTTACCAAGAAGCAAGCGATGCAGTCTCAGTTTCTCACCGCTGTCGGCGCCTTTGTAAGTTTCTTCTTTCCCAATTCCGTTACTTTGACTGATGATGTCATTTTTGAAAGGTTGGGTATGTGTCCTCCATTCCAATCATCCATAGTACATTAAGAGTGTCTGATACAACCCACGCTCTTTGACAGTACATTCATTGGTATCGCCGTTCATACTGCCACCACGTCAGGTGTGGAACCTGAATCAACCAATCTCGCCGCTGGTGTTCGACAAGATGCCATAGGACTATTAGGAACAACGGTGCAGTGGTCAGATCTGGTGCGCTTGAAATTGGTGGCGTGGCGAATTGTCATTAATGTGTGCCCTTCCAGGTTATACCCTTTGTTGCAGGCGGATTCCTTTATATAGGTGCCGTAGCCGTCCTACCGACGTATGTGTCTTTCTTGTTTTCAACGAAGCTACCCTTTCATTGTCATATCCTTGCCATTACTTACTATTTTCCTTCCATACAGGTTGCTAGCTGAAAGCAAAAGCGGAAAACAGGCTCTTCGTGAGGTGTGCAATCTGATTGAGATCACGCGGCAGTCCCTGAATCTTGTTTCTCCTGACAGTTTAGCGCCATGGCGTTCGGCGTTTTGTGTATGTTCTTGGTCGCGTGAGTATTTATTGTACTCCACATCACCGATGATTATTGACTGAGCATGGATATAGTTGGAACGAGTGAAGAAATTAAGCCCTGGGAGGACTCGGTGCCGCACAGATAGAGTATGTCATGTGGATCTACGAATAATTGACTTGTACTGTATTTATACCATGGATGGTAAATAGAAGAACCCCGAGAGCGCTAATAAGGTCAAAATGAAGATGAGGTCAAGTCAGGATTCAGGAACCTGATGAACCTGGAGTTGATGGAAGACGCGGAGTTGGCAGCAGCCGTACAAGCCGATAAACGTGCGTGGATGGTTTAGGCAAACTAAAAATGCGACGTAATCCTTTTGCTCAAAACCACGTCCTGGCTACTTTTTTTTCCCTGACTACTCTCCGTATAATCCTGGTATCTACCTGTTCTCGTCGACACTTCGTAGTCCTGCATTTCTAGTCTTGCATTCAGTGTCGTAATTTGTCTCAGCTCTACTAAGACAAAGCCCAGCCTAGGTCTGATACTTTTTCATTCGCATCTATAAAGTCTTGCTCACACATTGTTCAGACATACACATTGCTTTAGACTCCCAAAACTGTCCCAGCATCAATTCTGGTTGTTGGGACGAATTGAATTGTACCCACTCCGTTTAGAACGAGTTACCTGCGTCAAGCTTCGCACTTGTCACTTCTTTCGAGCGTCCCGCCCCTCCCTCCGCGTCCCAGCTGGGTCATACAAGCTCACCGCCAGTTTCAGCTCAACTCGAGATCTTTCACAATCTGTTATTATCCTTGATCACGACAATGGGTACAAAAGGTCGCAGTGTTCCGCGTGTCGTGTGCTGCGCTATCCCTATCGCAAGGGCCGCCGGAAAGGTTCTAATTGTTACAAGTCGGAAGCGACCAGATAGCTGGGTCTGTAAGTGTATCCTTTTTTTTTTGTCTAGGGTCCATCTCTGCTCCTCGAACTGGCCGTTACTACCTTGTGCTGACGTGTCCTTCAATGTGAACTCGACTGACTAAAGAATTCTTTATTACGTCTATCACAGTGCCTAAAGGTGGATGGGAACCGTCAGATGTGCAGTTAGAGGCTGCAGCCTCGCGTGAGGCCTTGGAAGAAGGTCCTACCTGTTCCTCTCTTCGTCTCCTCACCTCCTGATGCCCTCCCCTCTATCTCGTTACTGTCTGTCACTTCTTTGTACTGTTTCTTCAAACAGCTGGTGTTCGCGGAACCATAACTCGATTCGTGATAACAATACCAACACCTTCCACGACGTACCACTTCTACGAGCTTGACGTTACAAATCTGGATCAAGATTGGCTGGAGGGCAACGAGCGGAAGAGAGAATGGGTCGATTATGCTGAAGCCGTCAAACGCTTGGAGTGGAAAACCGAGTTAGCTCGAGGACTAAAACTTTCGTCTTTGGCGCCACGCTGAGACACCCTTTGGGATCAGTACCCCTTTATTTGCATCCTATATTGGCACCTGTGCGTATAGAGCGTCGTATGGCAATGCTGCGACACCTCACAGGTATTCGGCTTCCACCACCGTCCATTACCTAGAAACTTTCATCCGGGCTTCATTCGTACACTAGAGAGTCTCGACCTACTTATACCCATCATTGCCTGACAAACGACCCACCGAATGTCCCAAACACTCCCACCCTACATGCCTAGCACGACGTGCATCATCATTGCCATCACCATACGCCGTGTCATAAAACCGCTTCGTGTCGACCCTAGAGTCCCTGTATTGTTTGCCCCATTCATTCTTTCCCACCACCCATATCCTATCACCAGCCCTAGTTATAGTTGTACAATACCACCCTGTTCGCGTTATTCGTATTGTTTGACGATTTGACGTTTTCTGCGTCCTACTACCCTGAGTTGTCACTCGTATCTAGGACGAAAGGTTTGCGCTCGCCTTTGTTTCCAACACTTACTTACTATCCTCTACCAGAAGATGCCATCCCTTCTCCAAGGAGTTCTTGGGGTAGCAGGTTGGACCTGGCTCAGAGTAAGGTTCCCGCCGCGTGGGCCCTATACATGCTGCTATGTGTTTCGAAACGAACATGTTACATAAAAGAAAGCTTTGCAAGATTTCACCCGGTCTTCAAGCAATGGTTCGCAACTCGGGATGCAGCTCCCCGATACATCATACATCAACTTATCAGCGTTTGGCTTCGCCCAGCAAAATCTTCGGGAGACCCAACGAGCCTCTGCCGTGTGTCTACACAGAAGTGTTCTGATAGCGTGTGTGGATTGTCAAATTCATCACCACCTTCGTACAGCATGCCACCATTTCGATACGCCCGCGTTTGATACTAATACCATCTCTTCCTATCGACACACGTTCAATAAAAATGAAGGCTTCAACATGAACCTAGGTTTCGAGCAGGATCGAGGTTCTTCGCATGTCCAAGCTTCTATGTTGATTATTCGGATTTTCATTCTTTACCCCTCTCTCTGCTACTCAATATTGGCCTTTGTCTCTTGGTAGGATTCCCCTTACAATGTGAACTATTCTGGCATTTTGCTGCTGGAAGTCATGTCTGCTCAACACTGAAACCTTTGAAGTCAGGAAAATCCACAAAACTCTATGATGTATAGCGTTCAGGACATCTTTCAATCTGACTCGCTATGCCTGTTCGCACTTGTCAGAACGGTAACGCCAACATGTGATCTTAGAGACACAAATGAATGGACTGATCTTTTCTGGACAGCCCCCTTCAGGAGCAAATGTGGATAGAAAATATGAAACTATCGGACGCGATGTATCTGTTCCAGCGAGCCCTCAATGAGTAGCGTCCAGTTCCAGACCCCTGCAATTAGCATTCATCTTCTCGATACTCAAAAGTCATCGATGCTTAAGGCTTATCAGGGCCTTAACGAGATGGCTTAATGACGATTTTGCCGAAACATGCCGTCGTTGCACACCTCAAGGCATTTATACGGTTGGCGACTTTCAGCCAGACGGTTGGGCCCGAGTGAAAGTCCAGGGTGGCGTCGTGGGCAAATCTACGTTTTGTGAATCATGGGCCCCGTTCTCCACTTGCCTGGGTCCGAGATCGTCGCTATAGATATCTCTTCCAATATATTTTCTAAATGTTCCAGGGCAGTGCCAGTGTCATTATGAAAGTCCTGGAGGAGTTTGGTATCAGGTTCATTGCGAATACTGTGAGTCCATTGATCTCGAGTCGAACATACGGCTAATGGACTTGCCAATCCTTGTGCATAGGTCACTCACGCGACTTCGAACAGACAACCTCCATTATAACGTAACCAAAGCGGTCGGCACTCGGTCATGTCATAAGTAGGGGAAGTGTCGATCGTGGGGGGTCACTCGTGTAGTTCCCTCTAGGGTAGGAGATCTCGAGGTGGAAAGCCTTGGTTCAACTTGTTTATGTGTCCCGATCAGTAAATCCGCCGCCAATCGAGTACCAATCATCTCACCCTAGTATCTGTTCAACTCTACTATGTCCTTCGGAATTTGGTCCCCCAGCGTCTCGAGTTACTCCCCCAACCCACACCAGCCACAATCGGTATTTTATGGTGAGACTTCAGTGGAGGGTCTATCACAACATCCATCTGCCGAGAAAGATGCCCGTTACGCCGCGAACCTTTCCGCGACTGGTAGACGTTTCTGGAAGAGAAAAGGGTACAAGGGCTCGATCTGGACGCCCGACCTGTGAGTGCTCTAGAGATACACTGCAGTAGCTCTCAACACCTTTGGCACAGTGAGGTGGCCCTTATTGATGGTGTGTCTACCTTGTATCTTGGAAGGAGTTCTATTCACATTTTCAGGCTTGAAAATGTACCAACAGTTCATCTGGAAGCCAATCAGAGATGGTCGATACACTATGCGAAATAGATTTATTGCCAATTACATAGCAGAAAAAACTGGAGCATGTCGGACACCTAGGCAGATCAGCAGCCGTATTCAACATCTCAAAGACACCTGCCAAGCAAGCTCGAGTACGTTTCATTTACAGCTTACTATCATCCTCGCTGACTTCCCGCGACTACCGCCTCAGTTCTGGATTTAATAACGCCTGACCCCGACGCCTTCCAACGTCCTCCTAACCCCCGGCCTTCTGCACCATCCAACCGTTATAGTAATCCATATCCTCGACCACCCCACTTCCGGGAAACATCTCCTCATGCACCCACCCGTCATGGCGGCATGGCATCAGATAATCAGCTCGAACTCCACAAACCATCGAAAGTGTGCAGAACCCTTCCACTAAGCTTACAGTTACAGGTAGTCATACAGCTGGACAAAACGCCGCCGTCTATATACCCTCCAATCATATCCATAATCTCTAACCACGTTTCAGAAGCCGTGGAAATTCATTTGGCTCGTCACGACGACATGTCATCGCGTGGCTTACATCCCCAAAATGCAAATGCCCATTCATGCAATCGCCTCGCCGACCTTAACAACATCGTATTTCTTAAATCGCCTTATCCCCTGTTTCCCTCAAGCCTCCTATCAGTTTTTGTCGAAGGATGCTATACACCTGTCTACACCGAGACCACCACGCTTTTATGCAACTCCTCCCCTGTGAACAGTGGCGATGGGTGGATATACACCACGTCCCTCATCCCCAGTTACTGGAGCACCTTGAATAGTAGCCTCGGTCAGTAGCCTCTTTTTCTTTTGTTCCTTCGAGCCATCTGAGAATATTTCGAAGATCCCACGCGGTGTAGTATTGAACAGCAGATCGTGCTACTGTGCCCATTACCTTCGGCTGGTGGTTCGGCTTCCCCCAAGGCAGATATGGCGCCAACAATTAACATTCACTATCGGTTCCGCCTCGAACAAACTTACGAACTCGCTGTTCACCGCTCCCTTGATAATAGGCATATGGCACAACTTGCGTCCACAGAGGTGAGATATCAGGTCAAAAATCCAAAAAGTATTTTTTTTGACCGTGATCATCAGCCTTCCGCATATGACGGATATGAAAACACGACTTCCTCGAATCTTTGCTGGCCCAACAACAACTGTGGTGAAACCCCTTACCAATCATATACAAATGGCAATATTACACCGTTTGACTTTCCGGATACAGGTGCGCCGAACGACTGGCCCGTGCAAGCTTATCGCATCGAGTCGACACCCGCCTCGTTCATGCATTAATTTCCAGAGCCCCTTGTGTTTCCACGACCTATCGAACTGCTTTATCGTTCATCCCCTTTATGAAAAGTGTCCATCTGTGACGTTACAGAAAAAAAATCAGATTCTATGTGTTACTGCCAAGCTCGTGCTCCTTCGCGGTAAAAACTGGTCTCTCCGTTGCAAGGTCTCCGGTAGCTTTGGCTATTTCGGCTATATTGAATTTCTGAAGGGCGTAGTAGTTCTCGACAACTGATACACCACAGACGCTCTGTGCGCAGGCAACTATGAATGACCTGGTCGCCCCCACAAAATGGTCTAAAACACACCTTGAATACTTCGACGAGAATGAACATCTCGGGGTTCGTCAAATCGACCGTGTGGCCCTCTGGAACACATTGAGCAATATGTTTAATAAGGTCGTCGCGTGTTATAACGGAGTGATTCCTGAGTCGTAATTCAATTTTATACTGTTCCCCACTAAGGTAAGTATGACAGATAATAAACGATACATAGGTCGTACGCACCCGAAATTTTTTATCGGGATTCTGGGAAAAGAAAGGCTGGAGAACGTTGCGGCACAGACCCTGTATCTCTGGTAAATTTGCCCCACAGGACGCAGACACCGGTACTAAACGATGTATACACCGAGATCGCATAACACCAGAGGTTTCTACGTCCTTGACGAGTTTCACAACAAGCTTCACCGGATCAATAGGAGGTTTACAGGAAATAAAGACAACTGGAATTTACGCATAACTTGAGTAAGGTTTCGAACAGTGAAAGAATAAAGTGCCTTACCACAGGGTGTATTGGTCTGACAATTCACTGTGGCGCGGCTTAAAATAACATGTCACAAGAACGTTTTGTGTGCTCACAGAACCGAGGCCCAGATTTAGGGCGTTTCATGGCAGAGACTTCGTTTGCGATTTGAGCCTCAATCGATAGATCGTCGTCTAGTACATCGTGATCTGAATCGGATTCGTCCGCGTCGTCGCCACGCCCCCGGTCCCCAATAGGCCACAGTTCAGATGCTACCTTGGTGGCGGATTAGACTATAGGGCCCAGATCCCCAGGCCCGAGGGACCCACCGAGTCGAACAGATCATAACACTCCGCGACGGTCTGTTTTTCCTTACCTTTCACGCCTGTAAACGATGATCAGGGGGGGAAAGGGGATCAGTATCGTTCAAGCCCATTCATGACACTATGATTGGAGCCTCACAGCTGACCCAGATTCCTGGTCCATCGATGTATCGCTTGGCCCAAATCGGTGTGCCATCCTTGATGGCTAAGGCTAAGCTGAAGGACACAACGGCGGGAGATCGAGAGTCCCTACCGAACGGTATTTCTTTTTCTTTGGCCTGTCCTTGGATGACGGATTGGATGACCGTTTGGTTGTATCGGCCATTAACGGAGTCGGCTAGTTGTTGTTCGTAGTCTTGAAAAAGTAATCCAGGACACGGAGGTAGAGTCGCTGCCAAAACGTAATTGATCGGCGATCACGACATAACTTTCCTTCTCAGTGGCATTCACCAATTTCTATACTGCGTTAGCGTGGCTTTCTTCCCGTCCGTTTCAAGGTCTCAGCTTACGACATACGTATGGTCTTCAATGGCTCGAATTATGTACGGCATAGAGGAAGTCACCGGATGGTTATGAGCGCCTAGATGGTATAGAAATTACCCTTGGGAGTCTGACAAAACAATAGATTTATTGACAAGCAGTCCCCCAGAAGTCTCGAGAACCCCTGCCAGCGAACTTGTGCAGTTCTCCCGACTCGGGAGTCTATCAATGTTACCAAATTTCTATCCCAGTGCAGATGTACATGGGAAGATAATGTTACCTGACCCCGTTTCTTTGCCTACATGTGTACCCACATACTATAGCTCTTGGGGGCGCATGGCTCATGGGGCAATCTGACTTCGCCACCTACTGATGCGACCATGCCATGGAAACAAACTCTTATCGCAGTGTGCGGACAGGTATGGCTCCAAGCGCTCGTAGTTTGTAATCGCCCAGGCGTTACCCACGATACGACCTGCAGGCACACTTTGACACAGCTATCATTGGCCGCCCACGACACTAGACTTGCCATCCCAGACCACGGCGCATACAAACGGTGTCGAAACATTATCATTTTATTTGAGAGCTTTCCCGAGCATCGCTGAGTTACTATTCGGAAGTACTTGTGGGGCATTCATTTAATTGGCCAGTTGGACCTGATGACCCTGTGGCGTGGACGGAACTTGAGTGCAGTTACAACCCTGCAGGTTCTCTGATTAGGGTTCACCATTGTTGGGTAAATCTTGATCTCCCTTAAATAGTGCTGGATGATAGCACCAGAGTGCTCCCAAGCTGGTAACTTGAAGATGGCAAAACAGAAGTCTATGGATTGATGGTATTCCTGTGAAAAATATCAAAATTCAAGTGCAGCAATACACGAAGAGTAAAGTACCGAAGATAGAGCTCGCTGTCTCTGCACCCATAGCAACGTATGTAGGTGGTCAGATGAAACGGAAGGAAAAAGCGGAATTGAGAACAGAGGGGTGGAATAAAGATATGCTAAGATGGTCATACAAATACAGAGTCAGAGCGAATGGATAACAAACAAGACGCTTGACGTCTTCCCCTATCCATGAATTACAGATTTTTTTTAGGTGAGGCGAAGCAAAGAATGGGAGTCCAATGATGAGCATCAGCAGTCCGAATGTGGTGGCGCGCTATGGTCTACTAGAATACGATGAGGACCGACGGCTTGAGGGTATGGTGGATGTGTATCTACTATCAAGAACTTTCATCGCCATCGCCATCGCCATCACAAGTATCACCAAGGGTGCCGTGACCACCTTTCCACTCCCGCTCCCATAACGGCCCGTTGTCTTCGACAGCTCCGTCCCGCTCGTGGCCCTGCCCCAGATCTGAAGGGGTCAAAGGGACAAGGGCTGGATGGCCAGGTGTCAATGAACTCCTAGCTTGGTGCAGACGCGCCAACAGACTCCGTCGCTCGTCAAGGAGGGTTGTTATATAGTCTATCGCTACAGAAGAAAATTGGTACATTCCAGAATAAGAGGAGCTTTTGACCGCGGACATACTTTTCGAGAGAACGATATTCTCGCTTCGTGGGCCTGCTCTGCCATCTAGCTTCTCTTCCCCGTCCTTGCCCTTCATGGCCGTTTTCGACTTTCGCCTGCCAGTCGCAACTGCGGTCTTACCGCCGTCGTTGCTGGCTGCCAAGGCATCCTCCTCCTGAATGGCTTCGCGGAGGGCGGGTACACAGTCACATAGGGCTTCGTAGCCTCGTCTAATATTGGCACGACGCTTCTGCTCAGATTGGATGTGATTCGCCTTCTTCTGAGAAGCAGAGAGCAGCGGTGGTTTTTGTGGTGGCTTCGGCAGAGATGCAGAGGAGGGGCGGCGTTGCTTGGGAATGGGAGGCTGAGGGTAAGGATGTGGATGTGATGGACGCGTCCGGCTTGAATGCCTGCCGCTTGCCGGCTGGCGGGACGGAAAAGGGGGTGCAGAGGTTGGTGTTGGTGTCCGAGATGAGGAGTCAGAGCGAGGGTGGTGAGGCAGGGTAGCCTGGTAATGAGAAGAAGAGGAGGACGGGGCAGAGATGTGACTGAAGAGAGACTCGCTGTGGACAGCGAACTGTGAGTCGAGGGAAAGGAGATCCTTAGTGGCTTTAGTAAGGGCCTGCTTGTCGTCGGCGTTGATCCAGTCGTCGGGTGAGGCGGCGGAGAGGAAAGAATGGAAAGCATAGGACTCTGCTGGCGTGAGCAGCGAGGAGAGCGAGACCAACGACGCCGGCGACATCGAGTCCATTGTTGAAGATGATGAGGGTCTGGGGAAAGAGCTGTCGAAGTTGGCATGTGAATCGTCTTGCCAAATCGGGATTGATCGCCAGAATTGTCAAACGAGCACATGAACCATCAGTCGAGATCAGTCGAGTCTAGCCCTCGTCTGCCATTCTCTGCCATGCTACCTCACCGGGGCCGCCGTTCATCAGGAGACCACTACCTTAGAGTTGCTCATAACAGGTGTGATCCTCCGAGAGACTCCCAACATATGGGTTCTACTCTATTGCATCCACAAGGTAAAATCTCTGATGGCCTCAGGAAACCATACACGCTCTCCTCACTGGCCTACGCCACAAAACCACATTCGATTCAGACTACCCCGGCCCGATCAGTCATCCACCCGATCCACGTGTCGCATCCTTCACTTTGCTCAGCAGTATCATCATTTAAATTTGGTCAGCGTTTGGCCCCTTGGTTCTCTGCCCGGGGTGCCACCTGGACGCGTCATACACCGTCTGACATGGTGGTGGGTCCGAGGTGATTCCCTTTGAAGCCACCGAGTGCTATCCATAGAACAGCAGAAGCTATCCAACTCCAGTTCCGGCCGGCCCTTGGGCCTTTTTCTTTTTCTCGAGTAATCACGTTCCAGCTTCGACCATCTGCTCTCAAAGCTTCATCGATCAAAGACTAACAATGATCCCCCTACAGTGCAGAGTGACTTCAATACTTCTCAGACAACACCCCGTGTCATCAAGATAATGTAACATGTCGAACAAGTCCACCCGGAGCTGACGCGACTTTGGGTATGAAGAGAAACCCCGAGCGTTGTTGGTTGCCTTTCACAAAGATTTACACAACTTAGACTTCACGGACACGTACGCATCTGTGAAACACGCCTTCAAACAGAGTATTTAGGATTTACGGTGAGTAGTGATGCCTCTTTGATCTCCGAGTTATACTAAGGCCACAATGATTTGAAAGCACCTGCTGGAAATGTTTATATGCCAAAACTCAATGGTTTCTATCAGATACGTTGCGGGATGTTCCGTCCTTGAAGCATACCAACGTGAACGTCAGACGAGGTGGGCACTGTACGATTCTCTTCTGACCAGCTGGGGGTTGGTTTGATTGATGCGGGATATTCAGCCCACCCTGCCTCACAGGTTTGTGTGACCAGTTCTGGGTGGGCACTTCAAGAAGCTAAAATATTACTTGCATGGGATAGATGGTCTGATGGTTTACGTGCCGTGGACGAATGCGGTAGCCCTTTTTTGTTCATGTCGCTGATGTCTGTTCGACGTCTCAAACTGTCGTTCACTTATCATTCTTCTTTATCTACTTCTCACAGCCCGCGATTCCCCCACTTGATTCGAAGGAGGTTGTGCGTACACACGAAGTATTGGATCTTCTTACCTAGGCCTTCTTAGCCTGGTATTCCGTTTCCCATTCCCAAAATCTCGTGCCGGACAGCCAGTGATTGCAACAATCGTCATGCTAGTAGTCACTGTTAAATACCGACGATGTCGGATCCTTTGCTTCATCATTATATCGTACTTGCAAATAATAGACCAAAATTTACCTCAATACAATCATTATCTGGGGTTGAATGTAATAATTTAATAATACTATTAACAGAACAAGGACTACATATACGAAGCCAATTACAAGAGATGGTGGGAGTAGAACGGGATTTGTACTAATCACCCCGAGAACAAGAACAAACGTGTATTTATACATACAATATCAAAGCAGGTTGATCTGGAATCAGGTCGCCTTTTGGCAATCAAGAGCAAGAAGGGTAGGCACAAGATGTGAGCCTTGTGGATATAGAAGGAGGGAAACTTTCGGGTAACAAGGACAGTCGGCATAGCGGGATATTAAAGTTAGGTTTACAGAGCACCAATGACAGGGAATAACGTATGAACAAACATGGGGAATAAGCCAGGGAAGGAATTTTAGACACTGCAGGCTGAAAAACTTCCGAGGTGAAGAGCTATTGCATCCGTAATATCGTCGTTTCAGACGAGTGCAGCGGACTGCAGGTATCCTCTGAATATGGAATCGCGGACTGTGATAGGGGAAAGTCAGCTATAATCACCATAGAAACAGTCAAACGGACCGTTTCCAATGATGCGTTGTGTTGCTTTCGTGTCCTTGGGTGGGAAGGATCAGTACTTGTTCTGAATACAGAAAGTTCTGATATAACATACCACGACGCTCGTGAAATGGGTGTAAAGTACGCGACGGTTTTCATTGTTCCGCCGATGAACCTGTAGGAAGTGGGCACGGAAATACTGAACGACTGTTTCGTAGTCGTTGGAACGTTCGCCGAAAGAGGTTATACTAAGGACATGAGTTTAATCTTGAATAGGGGGTATCTCGGGAATCCGTTGTGAAAGACGTACTACTTCCGAACCTTCAGTCCTGAATCAAGTTTAGACTTCAATAGGTCTGTTTTGTCTAGGGAGTAGAACATTGATTAGTATAAGTTGGACCATGAAAAAAAAAGTGCTTACTAAGGAACAAAACGAGATGGACACTTTTCAGCAACGCGTTTGAGCAGATCTGCGTAAACAGTTGAAGAGAATCATCTATGCGGTTGGTTCTGGGATCCTCTTCCAGATACTGAGAAAGAAAGAGTAATTGAGTAAGGTGATGCGGACGCAGTAGACCAAAAATAAGGACCTGATCAAAGGCGCTGACAGGTGCGACAAAAATAATCGCGTTGGCATCATCAAAATACGGAACCCAGGAATGGCGCTGTCCTCGCGCGCCACCCACGTCGAACAGATGCCAAGAAACAGATTTCCCATGGATGTTCACGTCGAATATGTGCTCGGCGACGCCCATTGTTTGTATGCGCGCGTGTAGTATGTCGTCTTAGTGAGACAGATAAGTCTTACAATGCGTCAGATAGTGAGGTGGCTGTTCTTACCTGTGCTTGGGACGTATTCTGGTGCAGCAACCCGTGAGATGTGTCTCAAGAAGCTATTTCGAAGCAGTTAGTCGGGTGACATTAAGTGTGTTTCGGCTTACAATTCGGACCACTCGTCCAACTTGAGCTTTCTTCTTGTGATCAACCCCTTCACAGTGGGATGATCCCAAAGTTCCTTGATGTCCAACTTGGCAGCGGCGAGCATGCGGCCAACATCCTGCACAAGGATGTCCTGGTCGACGTCGAATGATGCCCCACGGTTCTTCTTGAGTGCGTCGTGATTCGACCTGATCTTCCCGAGAGCATTTTCAATAGTTCGAGCTTGCCAACCGCTTCGGACAAAAACACCTCCCTTCCCCGATCCTGATACAGTCACGCCACCACTAAGACGATCAGCAAGGGGGTCATCTGTGGCGATGAGCGGAGCCAAACTACGGCGTAGGTTACCAATTTGTACAGCGTTCGACTCTTTGGAGGCGGTGACAGGGTGACTTGAACCGACAGTGCTTGCCGGAGAGGCTGAGTGATTAGACGGGACAAGGGTGGAGCCGAGAACGGACGCAGACGGTGAGGGCTGCTGTGCAAGTCCGCCGACACGGGCCTTGTCTGGCAGAACGGATACGGAGTCTTCCAACGATTCCTCGTCGAGAGAATCGTCCCACGCTTCGAGAGTGCCTAGTATGTGCTTTAAAGAGTGAACAACATTGAAGTATATGACAGTCTTCCAGGAAGTCCGCTCCTGGTCGATAGAGTTTGGTTTGTACATCAGTTGGAATTGTTTCTGAAGGGTAGATTTGCCACTCTCTGCTTGGCCGAGCAGTAGTAGCTAGGAATATATGGTTATATGCGCGTAGAGTCATATTCTGGAGGAGTGCATACCTTGACATCTCCCTTGTTTCGCTTCATGCGTTCGCGCTCCTGCCTGAGTTCCTCGTCAATTCGGTCCGAGACTCGCCTTGCATCAGCTTCCAGCGACAAACGTGTGCGACGTTCCGGCTCTGTCTCAGACGGTGAGGGCTTCAAGGCGGCGGAAATGGGGTCATCCTGGCTGTAGACCGACGGCGTTCGCTTTACGCTCATGGAGGGCGCGGTTGGAGATGTAAATCAGTCGAGGACTGCCAAGAATTTGAGGAAGAAATGTCAGAGCAATAAGACTAATCACGGTTGTCACAACAACTGTCACAATCAGAAATGGTAACTTGTCCTCGTCCACCTGTCCTGACATCCCTACTGACCACATCCCTAGTCCGTGACACTCCACACCACTCATGGCGAACTGAAGGTGCTGCGTTTGATCTTGACACTTGACATCCGCTTACTTTTGTTGCTCTAGATAGAGATCTTCTGTGAGGCGGTCCCCAAAGCTGCAGAGGTAAACAGCCATGTTTTTCTGTGTTCGGTTCACTACATTATAGTACAGAATTTCCTTGCTCTGTGTGCATCAAATTACTACGATGGATGCCTATTCCACCGCAACATCAAGGGTTTTATGGTTCAAACTGGTGACCCTATGAGTCAGGGCAAGGGCGGTCAAAGCATCTGGGGCAAACCTTTTCAAGACGAAATTCGGTCTACGTTGAAAGTAAGCAGTACTCAGCTATCCCACTAGTCTCCCCTTGATTGTTATTGCAGTTCAACGCGCGAGGCGTAGTCGCAATGGCAAACTCTGGCCCAGATAGCAACAAATCGCAATTCTTTATCACATATTCGAAACAACCTCATCTCGACGGCAAGTACACGATATTCGGTAAAGTCATCGATGGTGCGGATTCGACCCTCGACGTTATAGAACGGCAGCCGGTGAATAATAAGAATAGACCACTAAACGAAATTAAACTAACACATGTACGATATTTCATAATGCCGTTCACCCGTCCTAACCATATACGTAGATCACGATCCATGCAAATCCTGTTGCTGATGCTGAGCTCGTTGGTAGACGATGACGGGTACCTGAGAAATGCAGAACCAGGCAATCAGTCTCACACTGCCTCACCATTTGCTCCTTGGCGACTTTTTGCAAATACTGGACATATATCATGATTGATGGTCATTCATTTTCCAGATGACAGCCATCTGGTGGCACTGACCTTGAATTGCCACACCATTTGTAACGGCACAGTCATAGTGATTGTACGTATCCCTGAAATGACATTGCCCGCCCTGTATGTAGTACCGCCCTTCAGGTGACCTGGCGAGGACTGGGGTCGCCCTGGTTTACTACCATCTTGACCGTATAATGACCATCTTTCACTTCACAATTTCTATGTTACAATGTCATCGTTGTTTCTCGTCGCAGCATGTTACCGCTTGATGAACCCCACCAGTTCCTTCTGCAGTGCTTTCTGCCTCCGGGCCTTTTCAAGATCATCGATGCTGCGCAGATCGTACACGATATCACGAGTCTTTCCAAAGTACACCTACCCGACGAGTATGTCAGTAGTTGTTGAATCAAACAATGAACGCCCATCAATGGTGCCAAGATTAGGGCATGCAGTGACGACAGATCCATGCGGTGGAACTCCCAAAAACGCGGACTTACTTCTTGCAACAAATTACGCATCTTTATCTCCATCTCTTCAATCATTTTCCCGGTATTAGTGATATGAGAAGAACTGTCCTGTAGTGGCCAGTCTTGCTCAGTCTAACGGGATAAAAATCAGGAAGATGTGGAGTACTCGATCTTTGAAACTAGACTGACCTGCCGTGTCATACTGCCACTTAAACTGACTTCGCCCTCGCGCTTCCATCCGTCCACTTCTTTTGCGTCACCCCTCTCTGATTTCTTCTCAATTACCTCAGCGTCAGACCCTTTACGTGTAACCAGTTGAAGCATAACAGTTGAGGTTAACTTATAGTGAGCTTGTCGCCCACGTTCAGCAGTCTCAAACACGTGTATTGAATCCCATGATCCTGAAGGCTCGTAAGGAGTAGCTGGCGTCATGGCTGCATAATATTGAAAATAAATTGGTTATCGTGCCAAGATGAGTGATAAAGGTGTGCGTACTTTTCTTTAGCAGAACTACACCAGCAAATCCACCATCCTCTAGATCCCAGAGATACACGGATGAAACGCCGCCCTCGTAATACCTATTAATATGTCCATAAATTACAATGTAGGGAGCCATTACTGAAAGATCGTACATCTCCCGGTAAGTGTCAAACGCCTCGTTGGCCGCGATTTCTAGTTTACGAAGCTTCGGAGTGGGGACGGTCCCGTCATCTAGAGGAGGGTCATACTCATTTGACCAGGGTGACCTGCAGTACTACGATTGAGAATGGACTGTTACATATCGTCCATCTTGCAAATAACCGTGCAACGAGCAATAGCGCGTACCTATAACTTTCTCCATCACGATTGTAATCACACGCAAGATATTCCCTGCCTGTGGCCAGATCAGTTTTCAATTGCAGGGGCTGATCGACACTGCCCAAGAGATCATCCGCATAATCTGGGCAGATTCCGATGAGGGCAGAGACATTTTCTTCCGTTCGCGTGGGCGGCAGGCGTCGCATAAGGTCAAGCATTGAGTCGATAACGTCGGCCATGGTTGCTAATCACAGTCGCAGTGTACAGCACTTGTAGTGTCCGAGTCGCTACTATTTATGTCAAGAAGGGACAGTGCTTGTTTGTTCTGTCAACCTCTCCCAAAGCCGACGGCGTTAGTTCCAAGCATACGCAAGCTTCGCCTTGAAAGAGTGAAAAGGGTTACTGGCTGAGGTTGAGCGCTGAAGTCGTACTAGGTCGTATCTCATACTGAGTCCATGTAATTAGTATATAGCCCAAGTACTACAGCTGAAAGCATTTGTGTGAAATATTGTACACCTATTTATTGATCATTGAGGAGCTTAAACGCCAAAGCATCATTCCTTCTCCACAATCCACTCTTGAAGTCCTCTAACTCATCCTTGGTACGCCTCCAACCGTTGCGCATCATCTCATCGACAGCAGCCTTGATATTTCCATTTGACCGCATTGGTCCTCGCATATTTGGCATAGGCATTTCCAGGAACCCTGACGCGTCTCCCAGGCGAAGCGCCTTCAAAGCGTCTACTTCTCCCATGGCTGCTGGACGCGTCACTACAGCCCGAGCGTCGTCCGCATAAGTATATGATTTCCTTGTACGCGTGGTCACCAGAATAGGAACCTGCAGCAAACACTGAGTACGACAACGATGGATACGTTGAACTTTCTAATTTACATTACACTGAATAGCCATAGCAAAAGTCGAGCTTGCCTGGAATTGGAAATAGCCATTTTCAGCAAAGGCTGGGACGCAAATGTCCATGTCAATCATCAAATCGTAAAATTCTGTGGGTGCATGATCTAGTTATAATTTGAACAGGACTGTAAGGAAGAAGTATACCAAGGTAATTCAACCCGGTCTTGACTTCCACCACATTTTTGAGTTCGATGGGAACGTCAAGATTACCGGACCCCAACGTGAATAATTGAAAAGGTGAGTCTGGGAGGCTTTGATCCACCGTAAAGGATGCCTGGTCGCCCAAAGGTAGGTAGCCCCATACTTTGGGATTCTCTATGCAGCAGATGAGCAAAAGGTAGATATAGTCCAATGAAGAAGAATACCATGCAGGGATGTATTCAAGTCTTTGAAGATATTGATATAATCCCGGCGAACTGTGTCGAAACTGCCTTGAATGACAGCTTTTGAGAGGATACTCAACTGTGGTCGCTCTCGTAAATTATGCAAGGGGAGCACAGGAACATGTACGTCGATTGGAATGTTTTCGTACCCTGCAGACCGTATGGTTGGGTCTGGACTGTCAGCGAGCGCATTGAAAGATTCCCGGAATGACCTTGCTACACTGAGCGACGAATGAGGAGCAGATTCCCAGGTCAGGTTGTCGAAACACTCACTGTTCAGATATTGTAACAAGCCGGATGGCGCTACGTCGAGACCATTCTGTAATTGCCGGCTGCCAGGATATATCCTATGACCAGGTGAGTACATTGTAGTAGGTTATAACT
Organism: Myochromella boudieri; assembly: GCA_018221655.1. Taxonomy (NCBI): domain Eukaryota; kingdom Fungi; phylum Basidiomycota; class Agaricomycetes; order Agaricales; family Lyophyllaceae; genus Myochromella; species Myochromella boudieri. The sequence goes on along the minus strand of JABCKU010000023.1, from coordinate 74,617 downwards.
GGCATACGTGCCTTGACATTATGAACGATGCAAACGACCTGAAATTTGCGACCTTCGGGTCTGTTATCCCAGATTGAAAGGAGATCTTTTGTCCAGCCCTCGCGAAGGCTTGCCAGTGATTTGAATTTATTTCATTAGCATGTTCGAACATAAACTAAGGACTCACTCTATCTCACATGTCCCAAACACTACCATATCAATACCACCCTCCCCCGCGTCCCCCAATGTCGGGAGTAAATTATCAGGGTGTCGGTATTCGTGGCTATAGAGACCAAGTTCATCCACGATGTTCCGAAACTGGTAATGAAATGGTACGTTCGCGTAAACTTCGACGCTGCCGGTTGAGCTTTCGTTGATTGCTCTAGCTAGGGACCAAGCGACGGACATGTAGACGTCATGGTGGTATTCGAATATAGATGCAACTGCGACACGTTTTCGTTTTTGTGAGATCAATATATTTGGGTGCTTCGCCTCAGGAATATCTTCTTCCACTTGGCGTTTACCGGGCGCACGCAAGTTATAAAGAATGTAGAGGGAGGAGCAAACACAGAAAAAAACAAAAGCCGCCGTGAACTGACTCCGAGATGGACGAGGCATGCTTACACTAGGGTTATCGTGCGAGTGTTAATCGACGTAAGAAGAGGTTGCAAGACGGCGAATATGTTTGGGGACAGCCAGGCCCTCGGTTCAATCTGTGCTCAACCGAATTACAAGCAACTTCGAGGAGATGGAACTGGTGGTAGAGGGAAGTATAACGCCCGGATCGACTCGGAGTCATTGGGGCAAATGGGGTCATTGGTGATATTCCGTTCGCAACGGGGGTTATGAGGAATCGAAATCGACGCCACGACATGGTTAATATAATTTATAAACCATGGTGGGAACCTTATTGGACAGAGAGCTATGTAAGCCTGCGCACAACTAGCCCAAATGGAAAATAAGGCAAACACGGGGGGGGCAGCACTGAGTTTAGCCACCGTTTATGGTCAGCACTGCCAGAAACGGTGGGCGCATCGACACATTTGGGTTCCTGTCCTTCGTGTAGATCGTACTAGTGGGAACCTTATAGAGAAAGATTAGATCGTACACTGGTAATCCTTTGATCACACTTTCGGGTATCAAGGATATTAATAGTTCGCTACCACGATCATTCAAATACAGTATTATACACAGTAAATCCATCTTAAAGTGTGCTCTTGGTGCTTATTCAGATAACCGCACACGCCTTTCCGTTTCAGGATCCTCCATCGACTGAAAGTTGACATGGGACTCTTCCAACTCATACTCTGTTGTTACAGTGATCTGTAAAGGTTTCCCCAAGTCAGTTTGGACAATTATTCAAAAATTGGTCTTACCTGAAGTCCTCCGTCTCGTCCTTGATCGTTAGAACGAAAGAGATCCCCAATCTTTTTCAGAGTTTTATGTCCAGGCGATTGATGATACCCCGATTCGATATCACGTATTCTGTGTTCTATGTGTCTCTGGGGTAGTGACGTTGTCGGGATATAACCGAAGCTGACCGGCCTCTGGTCGGACAACTTTACTTTCTCGGGTTCTAATGGTTGCTTCGGTATATCAGTCCCCATACGTCGCCTTTCCTGGCCTTGCAATGCCTTGGGAGCGTTGGAAGCATCAGGATGAGACTTAGAATCAGAGCCTTGGGTCACCCAGAAAATGGAGAGAGCATTGACAACGACCTGGCTCGAAATATAAGAACCGTAGCCAGCTTTGTAGGCATTGATGACTTACATCAACGGCGCAGCTTCCAAGACACACCCACCCTAGTTCATTACCTTTTAAGACTGTTAGGATGACCATATTCACCTGTATTCTATGAATACAGCGATGCTCAGGTATATATGTTAGCAGTGCGTACCGTCGATGTTGTTAAAGCAACCGTAGCAGCGCTGATGAATAACTGTTAGATATCGTGGTTGGGGTAAGGAGAGATAAATAGGACTGACCCTAGAGTACGGAGAGTCACCTTCTTCACAGTTGGGCTCATAACATCGGCACGAAAGAGGGGCCACAAAAAGAGTAAAGTGAGGAAAACATTAATGTACCTGCAGGGATCAATTTCCCATATCTTTGTGCATGAGAGAAAGACATACAGATCATAAGACAGTAAAGGTATTGACGAGTAGGCCTTAAGACCAATTATACAGGCTGAGTCGCCATCCCTGAAGAAGTGTATGCGCCCTTGTTGATAGCATCTTGTAAGCATTATCGGATATCCAGGACCATACACCACACCCACCCACTAAAAGGAGAACTATGACGACCAGATACAACGCCACGGTTACGAAGCAGATGATGTACACTGGTGACTTGAACCTAGGACGACCCGTCGCTGGAGACCAGACAATATGCACCCGCTCAACTGGTACGTGGGCTCTCAGATTGTTAGCGAGGTCGATCTATAGTTCACTTACTCAGAAAAGTGTAAATAAGTATCTTGGATGTCGCATAGAACGCGATGCAGAGATAAATCGCGGCCGAGCAGACGGAGTAACTTGTCTCAAGTCCAATGCCGAAGACAAGGATGGCACCTGATCGAGGAGGAGGTGAGATGACGCCTCAGGAAACTATGTATACACAGCCGTACTCGAGAAAACAAAACACCATGAATCGATGAAGATGAGTAGCGCAACCGCCCGTGGCCAGCTTATCTGAGTCAACCCCTCCCATGAGGTGAACTTTACAGCAGTTAATCGCCTTGAAAGACAGTGGGTAATGAACGTGAGACCTGTTGGAAATTTGCTTGATGGTTGATATTATGTATTGACCACCTGCGATGACTCGAACATACCAAGTAAATGAACAAGGCATGCAAGAATCTGCATGCCCCCACTTGGGAAGAGCATAGGTCCAGGCGTCATCATAGTGGATCAGAGGAAACTGTAGAATTGTACTCTTGGAATTCATGTCTTATACAATGGAATTCCGGTGAAATCTCAGGAGCGGATATGCCACCAGCTGGCAGACGTGGGTGTACTCGCCCAGCTGTCCTCGATCACTGGCATGTATATGGATACGACACTGATATGGGAACCAATTACTTCGACCCGGGTAGAAGAACATACATCGCGTGTATTAGGTGGCCGTAATGTTGTTGTCCCTGTATTTCAATATGTTTGTTAAAGTACAGTACTTATAGCACCCGCGCTAACTTGCCATTCGTCACATACTTAAGTTTCAGTCAAAATCCTAATACGATCGCGATAAGTCTGAACGAGCTCCGATGTTCAGCGTTGCTAACACCATCCGTCTGAATCTACTTACTCACTTATGTGGGGAACAACAACCGTATCGGTGAAGTCGTTACTCCTGTGTGCTCGGGGACAGGTGTCGTGCCACGTTAAACATGTGCACAATTACTGTTTGTGTCGCGTTGAAGTGGTTATGTAACGACAGCGTAGGGACCAGAGTCTGGCATTACTCCATAAGCTGTACACGTGGGTTACGTTAAAATTGAGGGGCAAGACCGGGTCCGGTAATTGTTCGATGCCTAGTTCCTGTTGGGTACCTATCATTGTATCAACACAAGTAACTGCAGCCGTTTTTCATCATGAAAGGTATTCACGTAACCTGTAGGGCAGGGGATTTCAACATCCAACTTTGAATCTTCCACCTTGCACATAAATATTAACGACAGCGATGGAGCGCTACTGAAAGAAGTGGATCGACTGTGTCTTAAAGCCTATAAAATAGGAAACCGTAAGGTGCGAATCGACCATGCGATGGCTTATATTCAATTGGATACAGAGCTGTACAGGGTAGAAAAACAAACAACAAACATTACTCTTCCTCTTCCTCGTCGTCGTCATCAGCTTCTTCAAGCCACTACAATGATGTTAGAACATGCCATGTGCACGTTTAGCAGATAGGAGATACTCGCCTTCAAGAAGGGTTCACTGGCTTTACGAACTTTCTTACTCGTCTCCCGATCAACGTACTTCTTACTGACGTGAGTTCCCCATTGTGTGACAACTTCCTCATCCAGAACATCGATTTGGTATAGAGCCATGAGAATTTTCGGGATTACAGAAACCAAGTCCGGATGGATCAGCCCAACAAGTTTTTCAAGGCCACCAAGAAGTGACTTCTGATATTTTTCTGAAGTAACCATCTGCAGCAAATCAAATTGATATTTGGGCGTACGAGCCATTACTTGCACACGTACTTTTATAAGAAGCGGACCATACTTCGGGATTTCCTCCAGTATATTTTCTGTGAAGAGGGCCTGGAAGAGGATTACAAGGGTCTTATGCTTCTTTTCGATGCCGAACTCCTCAGCCTTCTTGTAGATAGCAATGGAGAACACCTTGGGGTCATCCTGGTCGGATCGGTTGTCCTCGATCCAACGTCCGAGTTGAGCATAGGGACTATTGGCATCCTCGTCACTGCCTTCGTCGTCGCCGCCGAGAACGGCGGCGGCCATGCTGCCCTCAAGAGCCTTGATACGTTGTTTGACGGCTTCGGGAGATGTGTCAGCCGACCAATCCTCTTTCGCTAACGCAGCGTCGTTGTTCAGAGTTGCGGCTTCAGCTTTGATCTTCTTCGTCAATTCATCGTCACTTTCAGCACCATTGGGTTGATCAGCCTGATCGCCAACGTCGGCATGTCCGTTTCCACCACCTCCTACACCTGCAGCGGCGTCACCAGTATTCCTGTTTTTACCCTTCTTAATCTTGACAGGGGGGTTCTTTAAGATGAAGGTGGTCAATTTGTGACGCATATCGACACCAGTCCGTTCTCCGCAAGCCTTGCAATCCCGAATGATATCCTCACTTCTTCCGCTCTTGAGGATGACAAGTTCGGTCTCCGGATTTTTGCAAGCTCGACATAGAACAAATTTGTCGATGAAGACATCGAGAAGCTCTCGGAGACGTTCGGCATTGTGTGCGCCGTTGACAATGTAGCGGTCGTTTTTCTCGTCGAATGAGGTCTGAGCACCGAGTTCACAGCCAAAAAATTTGGTAGTATATGTTGGAGGACGACTAAGGGCTCTAGCCACATCTGACATATTAGGGACCACAGTTTTGATGCCGTTTCCTTTTCCTTCAATCTTGGTGTTGAGGAGGGGCATACTAGAATATAACAATTTTATAACCGATGCAGGGAGAGACATTTTCAGACTTACCGGTATCGGTAGAATTTATCATCGACATCGCGACGAATGTTTACAATTCCGGAAGCCATGCTGGGCTTGTGGGTTCTTCAGCGCTGGAAATATTGAATAATCGATGAGTGATGATCATGGATATTCCATAGTCGACAGCTTACAAAACTGGTAGGCGAATGAGACGGTATTTTGTGCTTTGGTATAGCGATTGGAGGTCGAAGCATGAATCCTCTGCCTGGACAGAAGATGCAAGGAGAGATGTTGGGGAAGTGGGTAGACGAAATCGTGAAGATAGTGCTTCACAACGGTTCAAGCAACGAATATTTCGAGGGCAAGGGTTGTAAGATGGTTGACAAATTTGCGAAACACACGTTTCATTTTGCACACCCAAAAGTTTCCGTCGGCTGTACCCGAGTGCACGTGATAGATGAGTAAGCCACCCATGTTGTTTGAGTAACTGAGTTACTCTGACTCAAACTTGAAGCTCAAACCTCACACGTAATGCACATTGACCCCAAGATCCAATGCACGATGCATTTTTCTCTCATCAAAGCGGTTCCTAGCCAATTGCTATGAAAGTTATGCAATAGTAATAGTAATAGTATGTTATGCGTCATAGTCAACTCCATATGATAGTATGATGATACTGCAACTTCTGGCAACTTCACGGTTTAAGCATGTTTCCCTGTCCCCAAAAACTCTTGACAGACGGTATACACTTTGCGAGGAGCAACATCGTCTCGTGTTCCAGCTCATTGCCTCCTTGCCAGATCCCAATGTCATAGAGGTTCCAGTTCTCATATTTCCGAGCGTGCAGCTCGGAAGGAAAGTCCTGTATTTGAGGTAAGTGGCGTACTGAAGGATAGGCACATCGATTTACCACTGTGGGCTCACCGTCAGCTGCCCTTAAACCAAGGTTCTTTAAGTTTGGGAAACTCTGCGCGAACAAATCTAATAGTTGTACAGGCAACTTCCTGACATTGAGACGAAGAAATTTCAATTTGGTGTATGGTGTGAAAGCTGTCGTAATCCTGGTAATCTCTGGGAGAAGTAGATAGCGATCTCGCACGTTGAGTCGCTCCAAAGTATCAGCAGATCGCTGGATAAACGTCAGGAGGCAATCAAGACCAGCGTCGGTGGCAGAGGGATAGAGTTGAAGGTTCTGCAAGCCGGTTGCGAACTTGTCGTTCATCTGGATGGTATCTGTTAACCACTGGCATAATACAAGATCGGATTGGGGATCAAAAAGTCCTGAAGGGTTGAGCCTCAACATTAGGTCTCGTAAGGTAGGCGATGCCCCATATAGAACTTGGGTCAAACCCGACGGATCGTTTGTAAAGGACCGATTGAAGGCCGCCCAAACACTGAGGGTGTGCAGGAGGGGAAACGGGCCGAGCAATTTGAAGAATGATGATAGGTCAATGGATGCCCAAGACCATAACTTCAGTACTTTTAATTGAGTACCCAGACCGTTGATGAAGGGAGCGACAAAATCATGAAGTAGAGCCTGCGTGGTGGCGGCGGCCGTTGATGCTTCTGTAGAATTGGGCATGGGTGGGTTCATGTTGTTGGTGAACTCGAAGTGAAGCTCCTCAACAGCTGGTAAGACCGGTTTTGATGCCAAGAGGACCTTAAAACCCTCGATATTTCCGCCCAGTGATAACTTACGAACCTTTCTGCCAAAGCCAACCCAAGCAGCAGAGAAAAATGGTTTTAAATCAAGCTCGGTTGGGAGATTCCAAGAGTCCACAGAAAATTCTTCAACATTAACCATGGCGGGTAGGACGGCAGTTAAATCCTCAATGAGGGCCTCGAAAGATGTCGTCGGACTTGGCATTCGCGTGGAACCAGTTTTCGCTGGAGGACGAAACGTTAACAGGGAAAGATGGGGATGAAGAAGGGCGGTAGTCAGTCGCTTTCTGATTCCTTTAGGGAACGAAGATATTGTTGCGCCTGAACTTCGAAGCCTCGCCAATTGATTTAGTTGCAGCTCTAAACGATGAACACGATGAGCTATTGTGGGGTCACTATTTATCATGGTAAGGATAGGAATCCCATGCAGTAGGCAGTCCTTACCCAAGTCGGGAAAGTGTCCTCACTGCCTTCGGTGTAACATCATCGAACTCGATTTCCTTGTAACGAGCATCCAATGCAAGGCTGTAAAATACACGGTTGACATCGAGCAGAGTCTGCATGATGTCGTTTGGAATGAACTGTGCGATGTGTAGCCATATCTCCGTAGGAAGTACTCCAGGCATAAAGCTGGTACTTAGCACAGGCGAGAACTTGCTCGTTGTCTGTTGTCAAAGTTATCATAATAGGAAGTTTGATGACAGTGGTCATGAACCTGTCATGAACGAATGTTTGACTTGGTCATGGTGGGTTATTTTAGTAGACAGGGAGTATATCCCAGCACCGTAAAGATACATGCGGAACAGACCACTGCCAGTCTCTGTGCGTACAGAAGAAATTATGTAAAGTAACATAGAAGAGAGTCATGATAGTCGTAAATCGAAATACATCTAGAATACTACTGGGTTGCAACTATTACTTCTTTTTCTTTTTCTTTTTTGGGGCATTCTTCTTCTGGTTCTGAGCCTGGTTCCCCTTCTTATCATCTTTCTCTTCCTCATCCTTTTGATCTGCATCTTCCCCATCTTCCCCTGTTGGGCTGGTGAGATCAAGAGGCGTTTCGGGCTCGATAGCGGACTCCAACGTCTTCTCTTCTGTTTGCGGGGAGGGGGGTTTGGTAACTGTGGGCTCTTCGGCAGGTAATGAAGTCTCTGGAACAATGGGCGTAAGTTTAGATGATGCATTTGCCACCTCAAGAGGACCCGTAGCCGAGGGGTCTTCAGCAGGCGCTGTACCAGGCGCTATAAGTACGTCGTCATGTTTGGAGATGGGATCACCTGTGGGAGGGATTGGTGACTTCGAAGAGGTTTCTTCCTTAGCCTCCTCCTTGGTGCTCTCTTTGGTTTCGGCCCCCATAGTTTTCGCACCCCACGGTGAGCTTGGAGTTTTAGCAGGGGTATTTAACTTAGAAGACCAAGGGGTTTTATTCACAGGTGTCTTGGCTTCTGTAGTTTTAGCAGCACCGAATGAACCAAGCGAGCCTGAGCCCCAACCCGGAGTGCCTGGCTTACTACTAGGTGTACCCCAACCAGGCTTCTTGGCGGTCGAGGCTCCCCAACCAACACCGGTTGTTGCCGATGTTTCGACCGCGGGTGTCTTTGGAGTTGCACCCCAACCAGGTTTGATATCAGGTGCCATGGAAGAAGCCGCAAGAGTCTCAGCAACAAAGTCGTCAAGTTTTCGTGTCTGAGTCTCTGTTTCTTCCACCTTCGAGTTTTCTGTCGTTGTTGGCTCAGTGGCCAGAGTTTTCGGCGATTGGCGGGACCTCGGCGTTTTTGGTTTATGGAGACCCCAGCTATCGACACTATCGCTTTGAGCCTCAGCATTCTCAACATTCACTTTCTCGGCCTTAGTTGATTCTGGGACTGGTGGTTTTGGTGACTGGCGAGACTTGGGTGTTTTTGGTTTACCGAAGTTCCAGCTGTCGAAACCATCATTGTGAATCTCGGGCTCTACAGCTTTCGAATTATCAGCCTTGGTTAATTCTGTGACTGTTTTCGGCGACTGGCGAGATTTTGGTGTCTTGACTTTACCAAAGCCCCAACTCTCAAGGTTATCATTGTCAATGGCGTCATTGTTTCCCCATGTGTTAGAATTATTGAAAAGAGAAGAAGTAACGTCTTCGTCCGCAAAGCTCAGGGATCCTGGCTCTGGTGTCTTTGTTGAGAGGGTGACTTCAGGGAGTCCGATGGGTGTCAGCATGGCTGAAACTGGTTTCTCTGTCGATGCAATGGCCACTGTGGCTGCCGCGAGGGGCGTGAGATCGGTCTTGGAAGTTCCATGAGTGGGACCACCAGCCCCAATTCCGGAGCTGGGTGCAGGATCGACGAAATGCAAGAAAGGCTCTGTATGTTCGACCGCTGGTGTCGCGACAGCAGATGCCCCCTTTTTCTTCCCTTTCTTTATTGTAACCGGCGAAGCTTTCGCAGATGTCGAAATGCCAATGGGGGAAATTGAAGGAGCAGAAAGGGCGGCAACATCTGCAACCACGACCGGTTCCGTGAGAGGAGAGCGGCTTGAGCCGACGGCAGGAGAGGCTTTCGACCCAATAATATCCGACATACCCAATAATTCCTTCTCCTTCTCTTTTGCAGACAAAGAGATCGATCCCCATCCCAGACCGGCCGCTTTCGAATCGGCAGGGGCAATAGGGTCAGTTGTCCACAAAGTCGACGAGAAATCCGCGACCTGTGGAGCGTTCGCAGATGATGTCCGCTCAATGGCAGGTGGCAGATATTCTTCAACCGTGGGAGTACTCTTAGGAGTCTTGGCTTTTCCCTTGCCCTTTTTCTTGTCCTGCAGTGTCTCCTTTTCCACATCCTTCTCCAACCCCGGACTAAGAGAGATACCGTAGGATTTACCCACTGATGGCAGTGCGCTAGGGGACGACAACATGCCGTTCGAGAAAGAAGACGTGCGATCAAGATTTATATGTTGTATTTCCGTTTTTTCTTGCTCAAACCCACGTGAGAGTTCGCGAGGTGGTTCTAGTGGGATTGCGCTGAAAGGTGACAGAAGAGGTTTGGATAAGGAGGGTATCCGTTCGCGATGAGTCGATGGCATAACCACTGGAGATTCTGGCTTAATAGGTGACGCTTCAGGTCGCCTAGCGTCAGTGCTTGACGGGTGGTAAAATTGCTCTATGGGGGTACGAGCTCGGGAAGCAGGCTCGGAACGCAAACGGTCATTGTGCGGGGAAGAGGTAGCGGCATCGTCCTCTGGATAGGTATCGGGTTCTTCTTCATTAGCTCGATGACCACGTTCGTTGTAAATGATAGATGCAGGCCCACTAGTACATTAGTTAGTTACTGATCAAGAATAAAAGCGTATCAAGAGCCGTACTATTTAGTTTTACCCTAGACAATGTCGCAATAGAAAAATTAAAGTTAAGCTAGAGGATAGAAAACGAGTATGGACTCACGTCATCAACCCATTTAATTCGAGCTTTGAACTCTGTCAAACCAAAATGAATCTCGACGGAGAAAACAATCGTCCAGTATGTCTTGCCACTCTTGCCGGATTTGGGTTCTGCACTTCCAGCCAGTGGGGACAAGTCCGCACGAACGACACAGAGGGTGGAGAAATCATCTGAATGAGTGATGAGCGTCAAAACAGGTATTGGACACACGTATTGGAAGTAATTATTTACCAGCTTGTCGGTCGATCCATTCAGGAGTAATATTCCCGCCTCTATAGCACCAGATTTCCACTTCAAAAACGGAGAGCATGGACAAACTTGTGAGTTCAGTACAATATTTCCTGGTAAAGACCATTGATTCTTTGACTTTGACACTCTGCAACAGGTGGAGTCAATTTTTCGTATGGTGGCTGAAACACAAGTGAGGTACCCTCTTCAAAATACAGTCGAATGCATCTGGTAGTAGTTTTGGTCCAGATGGAAGCTCACAAAGCCGTTCTTTTCTTGCTACGTGGTCCTGGTTTGTGGGGTCGAGCTCCCTGAGAAATTCTACGCCGTACATGAATTTCGACATGCGGGCGGAAACATGATGGTCGCAATAAAACCCAATGGCACCGTCCGCAACGGCTTTGGAACTAACGAAGATTTTAAGGCACTGAGCATGAAGGTATTGATAACGACATACGTCTGGGTATCAGGTCTACTGACTGTGATACTGAGCGGCGCTAGTCGCTCTTGTAGCTGGCTACACAAGTTGTCAATAAACCAGGCATGCGTTTCTAGCGAACTTACTTGAATAACCAGGGGGATGCCGCGTAACCTCCAACGAGAAAGACAGACTAGTGGACATGTAAGGCAAGGGGTAATGTTTCCAAAACTGCCACATACTCTGATAATACCGTTGGACGCCTCTATTTGTACTTTAATTGCATTCACAGCAGCTGTTTGTTGTCATGAATTTGGCGTCCTCACAATTACATCAAGGTACGCACCATCAACGGACGGCTCGAAGAGATTCGCGACTAAAGCGTATAAGTCAATGCCAGAACATCGTAGAGGAAAATTATCACCAACCTTCATTTCTGTGAATCTTGGTCAGTATCTATTTCTGCCCAAATAACAACTGAAATCTTACCCAGTCAATTTAAGTTGACCGTTGCGAATGCCAACGGCCGGATCTTTATCGAGGGGTGAACCAAAAGGTATGAATTGCAGTTCTTTCCGGTCACGGAAAAGTCGTTTAGTAGTTTCATCGAAACGTTGAGTAATGTGGTCTAATGCGTCTGGTGTCCCGTATTTTGAATTCTTCAGTTTCTCTGTCGAAGAAACCAAATTAACGGGGCATTGAGGGATAGAGCGGTGATATCAAACCTTGTAGAAATTCTCTAGCTCTACGGCTTACAAAGATAGATCCAGCAAAAATACCTGAATACGCCTTTGAACGAAACTATTTGAAACTGCATGGAAAAACTGACAATCTGGAGGTGCAATTTCCTCCATTACAAGTGGGTGAGTTCCGCGAATAGCATATGAGCTGATATCAAGTGTGCCGCCGCCAGCATCGGCGATAAGGAAGCCGTGCTTTGAGGGATTCTACACCAAAGAAAAGTAAGAAAGAGCCTTTTTTGCTATATGTATAACTTACCAAGAGAACGTCAGCTGCAAGACCATTCAAGACACAAGCGTGAAGGCTAGCTTCGCCCTCCGTTACAAATCGTATCCTCGCCCTCCCTTCGTTGGTGTCTGGAATTAAACCGCCGTATACGGCACTTCTCCGCATCTTGGTTTGCTGGGCACCCTCCCATCCATTAGGGTGTGAAAGTACAAATTGGATACTATTTTCGACGGTATTCCATAACGCCGCACCATTTCCATGGGTATCTGTAATAAAGTTACGTGTACATCGAAAGAGATAAGCCAGGAAGTCGCCAAATACATCAACGGCGGTTTTCCGGCGGGGTAAAGGGCCAAGGCGCATTCCGTTCATATTGAGTTGCATCGTCCTGGGTCGTAATCGTAGTTTAAACCTGTGCGTGTTAGTCAAGAGAGCTCGAGCCGCAACTGTTCATCCATACAAGTCTGTTTTTACCCAGCCTTCGTCCTCCGCTTGCGCAACAATAGAAGAGGTTTCAGCTTCAGCGCCTGCAGCCATCATCTTCCCATGTTTATCGTAGTATATGGTGGAAGGTATTTTGGTATTGCCTGCGACATGCTCTTGGCCAGGAAATCTGCAACAAAGGTTAGGATATGTCTGATTCGTCAGGTCTGCACTAATCGATCTGACCTAGTAACACCGTGTATCTTGGGTATTTCTCCGGGCTCAAGAATCGCATATGAAACCTGCGGTCAGATAGTTAGTGAACCGTGTTTCGAGAACTGCTTGAATTTCGTACCCCACTAAACGTTGTGCCGACATCGATCGCGATGACAAGTGATCGCGTGAGCCCACCGTAGGGCTTTCGGTTCTCGGTTGTTGGCTTCATGTTAACCATATACAATGGCTAAGTGGCCAGGAAGAGCCACAAATTGCGGGCACGTAATATACAAGAGGGAAAAAATTTAAACTCATGTTTGATTGCATGGCAGCTGTAATAACTCCAATCAAGCTTCCGACTTCCACGCTGCCTGCCTGCCAATCATTAACAAGTCACCAACGTGCTCAGTGCATTTTTTCCTTGCTGTCTCCCCGTGCCGCAGCTCTCACACCACCCTTTTGTCATTTTAGTCTTCCTCGGCGCTTCTACTGTAGCCACATTGCCGGAGTTGAGTTGATGCCATGCCTGTGATATCTTGATCAAATGCTCCACTGCACTTTACTGCTCTAAAGCAGCACGATTGGGACATTGAATCAACGATAAACGCAGTGTTTGGTCTTATCATTTCGTCGACATGCCCCCCATTGCTAACTTGAACATCAGACATCTATACGGCAACGCCGCCGAGTTTATCTCTCTACACAGTCCAACCTGGTCGCTCGTTTCCCAATCGTCTCCGGAATCTTCGGCTACCAGTTCTCCCACCGGAAGGTCGCCCGTTCCTGACTCCAGTTCTCGAGAGTGCGCTCCGTTACGTGAAAGATTGAATGCAGCGTGTCATTCACCAACAAGCTCACTCGCAGGTCTGCCTCCTTCCATGCGTCGCGAATTTGATGCCACGAAAAATAATCTTGCAAAGTCCCGAGCCGAAGTCACCAGGCTGGAGGAGCGATGCAAAATGCTGGAGAAGACATTGAAAGAGACACAGGAGATGCTACGGATTAGAGATGCCGAGCTGGAGAAGATGAGGAGAGACAAAGAAAAAGAACTAATGCTTGCCGAACGACGGCGCAGCGATGTTGGCCTTCGGCATTCTATACCTCCAAAAGATCTCCACTCTCGCCATAGTTCATTGGACATGCGATTGGCGAGTGGTCACAAGAACGGAAGGTCCACTCCAACTGAGCAGGAGCGGGATCTACTACATGCTGGTCACGAGGAAGAGCGGGCTCGAATACGCAGTACAGAGTTATACATGACAAGAACTGACAGCTGGTCGGGGGCCCAAGTTCTCCAGGCTGTTCATGACATCAATTCCGAAATTCTCCAATTTGCTGCATCTGCAACAGAACAATGTACCTTTGACACGGATTCTCGGCCCTCCTCAGCTAGATCTATACAAGCAATGCATGATATCTCATCACGACTAGGCCCCAACCTTGCTCGAATACTATCGAACCGAGATCACTCACAGGATTCAATCCTCGTCCAACTCGCATTGCAAGGCTCTGTTACCATCAGTATTACACGCGCCTTGGCGTCGTTTTGCATGGGATTACCACCAAAAACCGATATAGTACTTTCGCAAATATACTCTCACATAGCTCTCACAGGTACGACCCTTATAGGACTAAGGTCCTACTTGATTCTCACCGTCACTTGTTCTTCGTATAGAACCACAACCAACCTCGTCCAAGTGGCGGGCCATAGCGCACGGGCATATATATAGTATCCACCCGCAGCTGGTGGAGCAATCCATCCACGATCTTTGTGATACAATTCTACGATGGTCCGCCGACATTTTTACCATCGCAGGATGCGTCAGTTACGAGAATGGAGCCAGTTCATCCAAGGAAGGTTTGAAGCTCCACTTTGGCGACCAAGTGCGACGGATAGCCAATTCTGTGACACGATTGGCACGAGTAACGAGAGAGGATATCATGTCAACATGCTTCGACGTTATCGCAGTGAACGAAAGTGATACTTTTGACCCCAATGGCATGTCTGATGCTTTTGGAGATTACGTCGCTTCTCACGGTGCAATCCTTGCCACCACGGAATTGGGGTTGAGGTGTACAACACGGCTTCGTGGACGCGAGCTACTTCAGCCTCATGAAGATGTGCCTCCCGAACAAAGGATAATTCTGCAGCCTAAGATTGTTCTAGAGTCCGTCCTCGATGTCCTTGACCCTCGGTAATGTTGGATATATCCCGACTTGATGTTACTGATATGCCCCAGGCCACTGTGAGCCTTAGATATATATACCATATTTATACATCCCCATAACCACTCTCCCCCAACGTATGTAAGAAAGTACCTTATATTCTTGCTATATTTCAAGGCCAAGATACCTGCCGCTCATCGAACTGACACATATGTTGTCACTTTCTAAGTTTCCAGGTACCAACAGTATGTATTTGACTAGCAAAATTGATAACTTTAGGCTTGACGTGACCCAACCGAAGGGCAAAGGATAGGCCATCGACTAGTATGATTGATGACCAGTTGAAAGGTTGCGACTTTATGAATGGTTGATGAAATATCTTTACGAAAATAAATGAATCTTTCCTATGAAACTGATCGTGCCGCAGCTGCCAACTTCGAGCTCCCGCCGCAAGACTGAGATAATCACACGTTGAACGTGGGCCGTGGCGAGACGTGGCGTGTCCATTCCGGGACTTCCAATCGGCCCTGAAATGATTTATTACAGCACTAGACGACAAACACGTTCTTCCAAAAGCACCTAGATAGAGCTGAGGGGCTAATGGCTAGATATTCTGATCGTTGGCGCAGAAATAGAGGCTAACAGAGGATGGAGCGCATGAGTACTGACGATGTTGTCTAGAGACGACGCAAGAGTCACCGTACTGATGGGGATATCACAGTCGAATGTATGCAAGCGGTGATCTGCTTTAACAGAAGCACTTCCCACTCATGGCAAGGGTATAAAAAGGTTCAAGGTGATAGATTCTGTTCCTTGACCTTGACAGTCTCTAGACATCCTAACATAGACCTACTTTAGAACAACCTTAGTTCGACTCAAGGGACAAAAACATACCTGATCATATTATTCGGGTGAGTGGCAACCGACTATGAAATTTTTTACTTCCAGAACTCGTTCCATCCCAGCAATTGTATCGTCTGCTTCAGCTGCCCGCTCAACACATCCTGCTTGCACTTACCACTCACCGTCTTTCCTTTGTTCCTGACTCCGGGGATATCACTTTGGTCAGGTTTGGTTAACAGCTGGATCCGCGACGACCGTTGCTTCAATTTAGCGGATACATAACTCAAGTTTAAATCCCCACAAATTTGGTCCGGATTTCCACCCTTCTACCCCACGGTATAAAATCACCCAGCTGTCCCCATTTCAATTATGGCTCCTACTCTGAATCACCCCAATGGTGTGACGTTCGTCGAAGAACGTGCTACTAACGTCGATGCTGCCACCTACTATGGAGGAGGCGACTCATACACTCGCTCTAGGACATACAGCACGGTATGTTATCATTCTTATGAGAAGCCTCCTTAGCCAATCCCTTGGTTAGTCACATATACATGGCTACATTCCAAAGAAAGCACCTGCCTTTGAAGAAGACTGGCATCTACGGCCGCGTAGAATGTCCCACGACGAGAAGAGCGTCACTGGCCCAAGACGCTTCCTCATTGACGTGGAAGAAACCATCCGAGTCGTTCTTGAACAAGAGGACACTGACGGTGATTTTCAAATCAGTATCACTGACGCTGGTCCAAAGATGATGGCATTGGGCACCGCTACCAGTAACGGTTTCAAGACTTTCGACGTCCGAGTATGTTCAACTTGTCGACCCAATTTGATCCACTGTGCTGATCCCTACTCAGGGAACCTACATGCTTTCGAACTTACTCCAAGAACTGGCACTTGCGAGAGACCATAATAGGAAACGCATCGTACTAGATGAGGCTCGCCTCACGGAGAACCCGGTAGATCGTCTGTCGCGGATGATCAAACACTCCTTCTGGCATTCCTTGACACGTCGTATCGACGGCGACGGCCTCGAGATCATTACCGCCGATCCTAAGAATCGAACTGGACGTGTGAACCCCCGAATCTATGTCCCTCATGGCGAACCTGCTATGGCCGACTATTACAGAACAGTAGCAAGAGAGAAACCACACTTGAATTTGGATGTGCAGGTTCTCCCTCCAAAACCGGATGACCCCGCATTTGTGAAGAGCCTCAACTCCAAGCCTGGTATTCTGGCGTTGGCGATGAACGAGATCGACGATGGAAAGGGTGGGAAGACCCTCAAAGGTATTCCATTTATCGTCCCTGGTGCACGATTCAATGAGGTTCGTTTCTTTACCGTTTATCATTCTTTCTAACTGATCAAACGTAGTTATACAATTGGGACTCCTACTTCAT
Source organism: Myochromella boudieri (assembly GCA_018221655.1). Classification (NCBI taxonomy): domain Eukaryota; kingdom Fungi; phylum Basidiomycota; class Agaricomycetes; order Agaricales; family Lyophyllaceae; genus Myochromella; species Myochromella boudieri. The sequence continues at coordinate 57,781 of JABCKU010000023.1, read as the reverse complement.
ATCGCTTGGTCTTCTCGTAGACGGTCAAGTTACCATGGCAAAAGGCATGGTGGACCACTTCATCTTCGAAATTAAGCACTATGGCAAGATTCTTAATGGCAGTCGCAGCTACTACCTCTGTCGTACCCAGCCACCATTCCTCACAGACATGGCTCTCCAAATCTACAACCAGCTCGATCGCTCAGATATAGACGCAAATCGCGAGTGGTTGAAACGTGCTATCCAAGCCGCCATCAAGGAATATCACACCATCTGGGTTGCGCAGCCTCGCATGGACCCCAAGACCGGTCTCTCACGCTTTCGCCCGGACGGCCTGGGCATCCCTCCTGAGACCGAGGCCACCCACTTCACCCAGATTCTGGAACCGTTTGCTCGCAAGCATGGTATTTCCGTTCTTGAGTTTAGTGAGAAGTACAACGACGGCACTATCAAGGAGCCCGAGTTGGACGAGTACTTCCTGCATGATCGTGCTGTGCGTGAGTCTGGCCATGACACGACGTATCGCTTCGAGAAACGTTGTGCTAATCTTGGCACCATTGATCTACAATCTCTGTTGTATAAGTACGAGGTCGATATTGGGACTGCGATCCGGGAGGTGTTTGACGATGAGTTGGAATTGGAGGAGGATTTCGACCTAGCACCTTTCCCTCCTTCTGTGGCGGCCTACTCAAATCCTTACAGAGAAAGGTCGAAGAGCCGCGTCCAAAGGAGTGATGAGTGGTTTCAGAGAGCAGACTTCAGGAAGGAGATTATCGACAAATACCTATGGAATGAGAGCAAGAACCTCTTTTTCGACTACGACACTGTACAGGAGAAACAGATTCTGTACGAGAGTGTCACAGCATTCTGGCCGCTATGGGCTGGTTGTGCAAGTGAAGAGCAATGCTGGAAGCTTGTGTAAGTCACTCCTTTTGACGACCCGTGAACACGTCACTTCATTGCGTATAGCACTCAGTCGTTGAGGAAATTTGAGGTCCTTGGCGGAGTCGTTTCTGGGACAGAGGAATCTCGCGGCAAAATCTCACTAGAACGCCCTAACCGCCAATGGGATTATCCGTAAGTCGTTTAATGTACTGCTTTCTAAAAAGAAAAATTATCTCATGTCCCATCAATTATAGATATGCATGGTAAAGTAGCTTTTGTTCTAATCGGTAGCCGTTTTACCAACTCTGTTCGACAGGCCTCCACATCAGATCATGATTTGGGTTGGACTGGAGAGGTATGGCTACCTGGAAGAGGCTCAACGCCTTGCATATAGATTCCTTTACATGTATGCCTTCACTTTTTACATTGTGATTACTTCTAATTGACTGTTTCAGGATGACAACGGCATTTGTGGACTTTAATGGGGTCGTACCTGAGAAGGTACGCACATGCTCATCTGCCAGTCTACACGTAATTGACAAGTACCTCGCCCACAGTTCGATGCCGTGAAACTTTCACATTTGGTTGACGCAGAGTACGGCAATCAGGGTATTGATTTCAAGATGGTTCCTCGAGAAGGCTTTGGCTGGATGAACTGTGAGTTATACTTTTCCGCTTACTTCACAATGTAAGTCAATTAACTTCCTTCCAGCTGCCTATCAGGTGGGGCTGTCATTTTTGTCATCTCATATGCGCCGTGCCGTTGCAGCTTGCACCAGCCCTGAGGTGTTCTTTGGCTCTGCCGCCCAGTCGCAACTTCCGATGCTTAATGCCAATGTCTCTGCCACTGACCCTCTCGGTCTTGCGATGGAGAATCTCAGCATTTCTGCTCAAGCTTGAGTCAGATGTGTTAATCTGAACAGGTGATAACAATAAGCTGAGCCTAGTATATGGGCCACTAATTTTCCACTTACATTACCCACTACTTGTGAAAGACTGCAATCGTTCTAGACATTTTCAACAACCACACCCAGTATCTTGTATCATTATTACCGCTTCTTTTGTAAAATAGCTTCCGTTGTTACATAGTCCAAGTTAAATTTCTTATAGTTCAATGTCGATTAGAGTAGAGCGACGTTTGTTGCAACTTTGACATGATATCATAGTATTGCTTTTATTTGTCTTGCTTGATAAACCGGTGATGCCTCATGCTCTCGTCCACTCTGACGAGTATCCTCGTCCCTCTACTAAACATATTATGCTTCAATAAATCTCCTCAACTCGACCATGAACCCGAAAGCCTTCGATTTGAGCTGCGTCACCTGCACGCTGTTGCGGGAGACGCTCACGTCATTTTCTCTGATGTTCAAGCTGGAACTTTCCATGCCCAAATCGATACTCAGGGCCCACTAGACTCTTATACGGTCCGACTGCGCCGTACTTCGTCGTTCCGGCCACCCTCTTTCGAAGCATTTACTCATGCTCGAATGCGTTCTCTGAGACTCGGCCAGAATGAACGTCTCCAATGGGAGGAAGAGGAGGTTATTGCCCCGGATGTGGAAAATAGAGAAACGCTCTTGGAACTCGCCAAGATGACCAACAATGCCTATGTCCCACCAGACGATCCTGCCTGGTATGACCTCAACGACAGATGGAATGTTGTCAGTCATCAAAGTTAAATGTATCTTGTTATACTAATGACACCTATCCGTTCAGAGCTATCCATTCGGTTGGGAGCCAGATGCTGATGGCTTCCGGGGACATGTCTTTGCCACTCCAGATAACAAAACTGTGGTACTGTCGATCAAAGGGACATCTGCGGGTGTATTCGGTGGCGGCGGCCCCACTGTAAAAAAGGACAAAGTCAATGATAACTTGTTGTTCAGCTGTTGCTGTGCGCGTATTGATTGGTCGTGGACGACGGTTTGCGGGTGTTATAGGGGGGGATGGAGGTGCGATCAAGATTGTTTAGAGCGATCAATGATCAAGGATAGTCTTTTCTACCCAATTGCAACGGTCAGTACTAGCGGTAGAATTCTAGAGATCGAATTTCACTAATGGGAAAGGTGTAGAATCTATACAATAACTTGACATACATGTAGTTAAGTTCCTCAACTCCTTGGCCACCTGAATAGTGTTGTTAACCAATATCGTTCCTCACCCCATAGCCCCGATTCAACTTTGTGGGTTATCGGACACTCTCTGGGTGGCGCCCTCGCTGGTCTCCTCGGTGCCACATTCGGCGCCCCAGCAGTCTCGTTTGAATCTCCTGGGGAAAGGCTCGCCGCTCGCCGACTGCATCTTCCCTCTCCCGTGAGTTTATTACTCATTGCTTCTGATCTATAGCTTACTTTGACACCGACCGGCAGCCCTCAACACACCATATCACCCATGTGTATCATTCCGCAGACCCAATTGCTATGGGTACTTGCAACGGAGTACTTTCTTCTTGTGCACTCGCAGGGTACGCAATAGAAACAAGGTAAGTGGACCTGTCCCTGTGAGATATATGCCCTTTATGCTCATCGGCCATGCAGGTGTCACCTTGGCAAGACTATCTTCTACGACACCGTCACAAACCTGTCGTGGTCCGTGGACATCCGCACACACGGAATCGTCAACGTCATAGAGAAGCTGCTCTCTGTGCCTTGGGCACCCAGTGTGGAGATGGATAGAGAAGTTCCAGAACCGCAACCGGAGGATGACTGCGTGGTACGCCCTGCTTCTCCCAGACATATACGAAACCTAACTGGCCACTAGGAATGCTACAGTTGGGATTTTGGTGACTTTCCATCCCCAAGCCTGTCATCAAGAGCACAAGATCACACTCTTGACACTGCAAATTGTGGACCCATCATAGATTAACATTATTTGTATTTTCATGATCTTGTAGAATATTCACGACCTGCATCCAAGGTATACTCTAGAGTCTAGATACTCTCAATCAATTTTTGGACTGCTGCATTCCTTACATACCACAAATCGGAAGCAGGTAAATTGACAACCATAACGCGTCGTCGCGTGTTGATGTGAAATTAATTCCTTGTTTCCAACCTCCATGAGTCGCGCCCATCTTCTCTGGTTCTCTAAACTCAACTCTCTTTCATATTAACACATCGTTAATTAACAATGATTGTTTCAATTAACATCATCTCCTCTTCCTCCAATTCTGGGCCTAAGCTTCCCACTGGCTTTGCCAAAATCTCTCATGACGAAGTCGTGATCATCGAGCTCCAAGGCACCCTCGAAGTAGAGTGCAACCACATCGGCGAACGGGACGGGAAATTCATCGGAAAACTCAAGATCGATGCAACAGTAAGCTTTGCTCCTCAGAACTTGGTGAAGCTCCGTTGACTCTTACGTCGAATCTCCAGAACAAGCCAACACTACTAATCGGACATCATCTCCTCGAAGGAAAGATTACCAACCTTTCTAAGCCACTAGCTGTTCTAGTCCGCTCTAGTACTGTCTCCAGAGGGACAACAGTCGTCAATGGGACAGCAGCTGCGCAAGATGGCGAGGATGTTGACATGGACACCACGGATGTTGATGAGAAATCAGATACGGACGAGGTTGAGTGGGATATGGTAGCGGTGGTCAAACGGAAAATTGTCTTTGGAAAACGGCCAATGCCTATTGTTAATTTAGATAGATCTAAAGCGTAGTGGAGCATAACCACAGGTTCAAAGATGGGCAAAGTTATAATCTCTCAAGACGAGCATAGTTTTTTATTTCATGTTATAATATAAACTAGTAGTACAGGCAGCGAACATGAGAAGGCATAAACGGATACACAAATGCACGTATACAGATTTCCTGGGAGAAATCTGTCATCAACTAGGCGTTGCAAGTTACGGGTCAGGACTTACATTGCATAACCTACACAGAACTGGCGACAAAAGAGGGTAAGAGAGCAAGCGTCCCCAGCAGTCTTGACATCACAAAACAAGAGTCTGGGCGATATTTGCGTATGATGGTGATACAGTGAATGATTGGAAACAAGAGCGAAGAAGCAGATACGAATGCGCATCTTCAATGTGGCATCCACTGTGCAATTAATTGGTTATACAGTTCACGAACGGTTGCGGGTATCCTGCCGAGAACGAAGAATAGATGTGGAGGGGCTCGACTAGGTCCTAAACGGCAGGCAGGTGTTGAAGCCAGTAAAGTGAAGGAGAAGAATCGAGGACATGTCAACAGCGGGAGTAGATCAATTGAAGCCATCAAAATGGCCTTTTAGAATGCGTTCACCCATTGGTGAAGGGGCGCGACGAGGCCTTGTGCCTTCGTTTATGGTGGCAGAGCGATGAGGTCTGGTTTCCCTAGAAAAAGGAATTCCCTTTGCAGTTCTACCGATTGCAGAATTGGGAGGTGGTGTTGGAGGGGACGGACGCCCTTCGGATGGCTGGCAATGAGTGACGTTGGGGTGAGCTCAGGTAAAGATGATAGAGAACGCAAGAGGACCCACCTTCGCGAAAGCTCCACTGCTCAGAGAAAGCCTTCGCAGAAGACCTGATCCACGCTCAAGCTGGGGCTCGGGGAGGGGGGTTGTTTGAGGTTGAGAAAACTTTCCGGCAACAGTTGTACTGGCGCGTCTAGCATGGACAGCAACGGGCATTTCAGCTTCCTCCTCTATGAGTTGAGCTATCAGCAAGTGCTTGAGTGGCGCAAGAGGGTATGTAAGTACCTTCAAAAACAGGGGGTGGCCCAAATTTACGGTTGAATGGAAAGGTTGAGCTTGCCGGTGACTTGGCTGTTGGTGACTGAGCCAGAAAATACGACAGGATTGGCGAAGTGCCTGGTGATGGGAGACTCATGCGATGAGAGTTGGCAGAAGCCGACGCAGGTGTCTGGAGCTCTGGTGATGAGCCCGCAGAGCTTAATGAGCTAGTAGAAACTGAGACAGAGCGGCCGCGACGGGCAGATGAGTTTATTGCGATTGGTTCTGAATGCGGGACAAAATCTGTAGAATTGGCATTTTTGTTGCTAGACATTTTATACAAACTGTCTGGGAGGCGTAATATGGTGAGGAGATGAGGGTTGTAAGGGGAAAAGCATTCGTAAGGTGAGCGTTATATATAGTGCGGAGACTCCAATACCCACGTGCTGTGAATTTGATCTCTCAGATGTCGTAAGTTATTTATTTCAACTCTAATATCCCCTTCTGTCAAACTCATCCCCTCTCCACACACACAGACCATGGCAATGGCTACCACCCAGTATCGAGCCTTCATGTTCTAGGTGTGGCTAGATGCTGCAAATTAGTTTCTACTTTCACGCCAAAATCCGAGTCGGGGTTCCGATCTGGGTTTGGCCGATCTAGATCCACAAGATAACCGCGCCCATCATTCTTGCAAAGCAACCGAGAAACAGCCCATCCTGAGTCTGCAGCTTCTCTGTTTCTACAGTGGCCTTACACCTATCTCCTGCTCCAAGAGTCTCCAACCAGCCCCAGATACCAGCCGAGTCCTCGATATGTGATTTGTAGCAAGGAAGGTGCCATCTACCCCGCATTACAGGGTTCTCTGATCTTCTCTCCACACAACAGATCCAAATACTCCATACTTGTCCATAACTTCGCTGACAATAAACCTTTACAACAATCTACATAATACGAACCCATAACAGGATGATAAGGCATTTCTTGATGCCCCACATCAACCCCACATTTACATGGTCAACGACTGAGCAGGCGTACCTCATTCTTTGTGGCGCTACCACCCTGGAATCTTGGTTATTTCCTACTTGTGAAGCTGAGATTTCGACCTCCCGATTCAAGAGGAGATGAAAAACTAGATTGTGGGGAAGCTCCATATGGAAACACCACCGGCAGGAGAAAACTTGTTTGTCTGTATAGGGTGTGTCTCAAATTCTCTCATGTCAGAGATCATTGTTCCTCAGGTACCACCACTCGAAGAAGCTCCTTGGAAAGGACACGGGACTATGCCTGGAGATTCCTCCATGTGGACGCAATTCATGCAGGTCATTCCTTGACATAACTAAGCATAACTATGTCACCGTTACTTGTCATGCCTATTCAAACGATTTCAAAAACAGCTTCTACGCCAGGTTACTCCGTACCTCTTCTGTGCCACTGTTACCAATGCAAGTCGAAATCCTCAAACGCGCTTCCCTATCGCGCACTTAAGATCAACCGGGTACGAAGGCTGACTCAGTCCTATCCGGAAATCGTCCCCGTTGAGCCTGGCGTCGACGAATCGGACTTACGAATATGCCAAAAGGTTTGTATATGACCGCCGCTGAACTCCTGCGTGTCTTCTAGCTCAAACTTTCTGGATACGTCCAGACTTCCCCGTGTCAGCTGACGGTGCCTTCAAGGCTTGTTACCTTTACGGGCATTCATACGGATACGATAACGCGACCTGAAGGCTCCGTGGAATCACATTATGCGAAGAAGCATCACTGCTCAAAGGAAGCTACCACCATGAGACAAGTCAGCAGGTACTCCTTTTACCGCTTCCTAAACCCTTTTATCATCGAAACTCGCTGCTAATGGCATTAGACGGAAGGCCGCAGATGTTCAATCATCATCGACGCCACTACTCTCGTTTCATAGACGAATATATATTGCCGACATTGCGGTATAATCATCTTGTCCACTTGATTTGGAATGATATAATATGCGTGGGTTCACCTTGCATAGATCATTTATAAACATGTCTTGAAATCAAATGCAAAACAAAAAATCCGGATACCTACCGGGAACGTCTTGATCTGACGGCCTGATGTGTCGAGAATATGAGTCGGTACCGTTCGACCCATGGCTATCAATGCCCCATTTAGCCTTAAGAATCTGCGGATACTATCAGTCACTGCAGTACACCAATCAAGTGGCACATCTCTCATATAGAGCTTCGAGTAAATGCCCTTCTTGAGCGTCAGAAGTTTTTTTCTCCTCGTGGTGAAGTGGAGTTTGTCCCAACTTGTACCAATCACTTGCAAAGCAAAGCGATATCCATCTGAAACTGCACATGAATAACCAACAGTAGTGATGTGCTACGTAGACTTACGTAGAACAGCCTGATGCTAGTAATGGAGAGAGGCAAGTAACGACGCACATCCAGAAAAAGAGTCTAAAATGAAATGGCAGAATATGAAAAGTTGCATATCTTCGCTATCCCAAAACGCCAGCTCTGTTATTCCCCACATCTCCTCATCCTTAGTATTGTTCATTTTAGTGACTATAATCCCCTGTGAGTACAAGTGAGGTGACCCCGCCTTCCTGAGCTTCAATTCTGGGATGGGTATTGTCTGCTGCCAAGAAAATGGTTGGAGCCACTTTAGGCTGCCGGGTGTTTCAGGACTCCTGCCGCTTCTCCGGTCTGTGAACGTTGCTAGTGATATTGGCGAGGACGGGAGGTAGGAGGGGGGTTGAAGCCTTTGTAGCCTGGTGCAGCTGGCTTAGGTCAGGAGAGTGTATCGATGACTGAACGACGTAAAAGGTGAAATTCCGCAGACGAACTCCTGGGCGGCCATGGAGGTGTGCGCCTGGTTGGAGCAAAAATTGGTTGGAGGACGCAGTTGCAATGTCAGAAATCAGGACTCGGAGTAATGAGTTGATACAACTGTTCAGCAGGGCTTTAAATGATGATGGAGATAGTATTGTCCTGTCCCTTCACCGTCAAAGTGTAAGCGATCTGAGAGCCGGCATTCGACGCTGAGCCCGATGTTTGGAATGAGGAAATTGCCACGGCGGGAGAATTTATAGGGGGAATTAGAACTGGGGAGTCCAACGAAAGGGAAGACAGAGGCAGCCATGACCTGAGAGTCGAGCACAGTGGGATTATGGGTTGAGATCAAGTGCGAGGTTCTAGGGGTTTGTGGCAAAGGAATAGGTCGGGCTTCTATCAATGTACGTGATCGCTGGCCGATTACGGCATCTTCGAGAACCTCGACGTCAAGAGCACCTTCAGTCACGTAGCAGGAGATCGAAGATCCTTCTAGTGGCCTCAAGTGAGGAGAGGCTTCAGCGGGTACATGACCAGGATGTTATGTGCCTAAATAGTCTTCCTTCAATACAGGAGACAACGCTAGACCACCAAATATTGAGTCAATGCAGGTCCTCTGAAGACTCGTCGTTCTTGGCTTCCAACCCCTGTTTCGCGCCGACATAAAGTTTGTTCGTGTGCATACTTGGGTGGGTCAAGGGTATTGCCGTGATTTTCAGAATCTGATAGAGGTTCGCGAGTCCGGCTGGAAATTATATTCTGGGGCCAGTGCAAGTTGTGCGACAACTCAACAAAACGATCGATCGGTGGAGATGCATAGATCGAGATTAGACTATTTTCAATTTCAACGACGGCCCCGAGCCGTTCCCGGATGGACCTCATTTGTACCCTATTGTCCTCATTCCAATAAGCAAAGTAAACTTGACAACGATAGCTCTCAGTTATGCGCCAATTGCCACATTCGTCACTGGCGCCGGCCAAGGTCCCCGTCGCTTAGTTAGACTACTTCAGAAGATGCGGTCGAATTCGAATGGACGCCATACAGCATGGAAGAGAGGAGCCCCAGAACAGGAGAGAAGACAGCTTCGTTCATGTGGTGTATCAGAAGCTACAAACTTCAAAAAGGAATTGAGCAGCGGTTAAGCATGATTATGCGAGCAGTGGTATGAGTTTCGGTACAGCAGTTCATGTATGGAGCACCAATCTCATCAAGGTGTAACATGAGGAGATATTTTTGCAGGTGGCCGCGGCATAATCTGAGCCCTGGATCGTGCAGAATTCAATCAGAACCAACGGAACAAAGAATGTATGTTGAAACGGAGCTGGGGAACCTGGAGATACAGTTAACCTAGAGGAGGGAGGCACTTCAGGTTAAATTTCTCACGGTCGCCTGTTATTCGTTATTCATCTTCATACACATCTCGCTCTAACCATGGCATTATACCAATACGGAAACTCCTCCAAAGCACCACCGCCTCGGGAAGGGCTCACTGAATTCGAGATTCTTAGAGCCAAACACAGGTAGATGCACCTCTCATTCTCTCAACGAATTCGAGTTGACGTGCTAACGAAGATTTCTTCGTGAAGACGATAATTCCGAACCTCTGTCATGGGAGGAGCAGCTGGCATTAAAGTACTACTCTAGCCTTTATCGCGAGTTCGCCGTCTGCGATCTTAAACATTACAAATCTGGAAACGTACGTCTCTTCTCCCGCTCTCACAAGAATCATTTTAACATCCCCATGTTGGTCTTTCGCAGTTTGCACTGCGGTGGCGCACGGAAAGCGAGGTGCTATCGGGTGCTGGTGAGACAACATGTGGCAATACACGTTGTCAGCACCATCACCCCCTGCCCGAATATCTCCAGCGCTCTGCTCCACCGCCACCGAAGCTGACAACTCTGGAGCTGCCCTTCGCGTATGTGGAGCACGGAGAGACTAGATCGGCATTAGTGAAGGTGGTGTTATGCCCTAAGTGCTTCGATAAACTCATGTGGAAACGGAGGAAAGAGAAGGAGAAGGTAGTAGAGTTGACAGGGACTGCTGATGAGGAGAAAACGTCAAAGTCTGGAACACTGGAAGATGGTATAGAGAATGATGGTGTCACGGTGAAAGTAGAAGTAGAGGATGAGGATGCTGTGTTTAGCAGAAGTCGAGTGGAGGAAAGGCATCGTTCGAAGCATCGGGGTGCACAAGGGGGCGAAGGTGGCGGGAGAAGGCGTAGCTCTCGTTCTCGGTCACCGCGAACTAGTAGTCACCAACAGGATTCAAAACGCCCACGACACGATGGGCGATCAGGTCGAGAACAGCGGCATAGAAGAAGCCCGGAATATGCAGCTCGGTGAATACGGCTTGGAGCGTTACCTGCTTTGAAGGCGAACCTTACAATTACACTGTAAATGGATTCGAAAGAAGGCCATGTGCTTCTGTGTTTTGGAATATTGTTGACTATTTCTAGCTTTCACTTTTATCGAAAGGATACACTTCTGGCGTACCATTACGAAAACTAGTGAATCCGAACACCTTGTATTCCTTACCCATCCCCGTTGGATCTACTAACCTTCTTGCCGCATCCACGATCGCCTGGCGACGATCCGGCCCTTCTGCTCTACTCGCAAGTGTCTGTACACGAAGCCCCAGACCCATTCTTTGCAAGAAATCGGCCTGAGATATCGGACCATGCTTAGTTACTGTGGTATGAATGTGAATAAAAGACGCGTGTGGACGGCATACGAAAAACTCACCAAAGCCTTCCATTGCTTCGCTGAGTAAAGCAAAGTCGACGTTAGTCGTAAGATCACTCTTCCCGGGCTGATGGAAGACGTCCACAATTTTGTGATTCTTGAAAGCCTAGCATGTTGTTAATAGGTGCAGTTGATTGTGATAAAAGCTTCACTCACCCTGAACGAATTTCCAAATGCTTTCGCGTCACCATAATCAATTATGAGGCCACAACCCCCGCCATTAGGTGGTACGGCTTCACTCTGCTGATTCTGTTGTTCTGGTTGTATTTCTTGTGACACCCCTAGTAGCTTTGCTAAGTGGATCGCATTTGAGTATGCTTTGACCGAGACTTCAACAAATGACCCAATGGAAAGATCTGCGTAACGTTTGGAAAGGTTCCCTGCAATGATCGACGAGGATTTTGGTCCAGGTGATAGGACGCGGCGAAAAAGAGGCTGGTCCTTGAGAGGGTCAACTTGGGATTTATGTTGGTTTTTGTTATCAACCGGCATCGGGGATGCTGGCGCAGCCTCATTACGTTCCGACCGAGGATCTGTTATGGGGTCGGAAGCAGAAGCGATCATGACTTCACGCCAGTCATCGTTACCTACTTTCTATAAGACCGAATGAGCTGGCGTAAGGAGAAAGCAGAGATAGCTAGGAGCATACTTGAAGCAAATAAAAGGGAAGCGCATCAAAAAATTCGTGCGCAACTACCATGGTGAAGCATCCCGATGAAGATATAGTGTAGAGGTCATCATGCCATTCCAAGCGGCACCCTATTTTGTCGCTGAAGGGACGCAATTTATCCTCTTGGATCTTGCGCATAACTCTACTAGCTTCAACGAGGTGTATCTCCTCTAAAGTGGGACCTCCTTTATCAGAGGTTTTTTCAGATTGTAGTGCAAACTGAGAAACAACCTGAGGAGGTAAAGGTTAATTAAAGATATACAGAACAGGCCGAGGTGAGACCACATACACGCAGAATATCATCCATAAGCGTCCCCCTTCCAGGGCCAAGTTCGACCAAGCGAATCTTCCGAGGCATCCCAGCGTTTTTCCACTGACTCAAAAACCATATACCGATTAGCTACAAGTGTAACTGCTTGTTGGTCATTATAGCATCCACGTCGTGGTGAAAAGTACATGCCTCTCCAAAAACCTGGCTTATTTCCGGACTCGTAATGAAGTCGCCACGAGCGCCAAATACAGGGTGGTCAGAGTTCGTGTAATAACCGTGCTCTGGGAAAGTGAGGCATGTCTGCATGTATGTCGCAAAGGATATTGGGCCTGTTGCCTGCCATGCTTTTAGTTACGGAACAGAAGAATATATTTATACAAGTGTACTTTTATGCTATCGAGGAGAATCTTCTCGACTTGGGACCCAGGACGTGTTTTGGCAGTCTTAAGCCCTAGCTGTTCTGCGAAGCATCTCCGATGTGGTTGGTGCCAATTTACGCCGGCAAAAGCGCGTGGCAAGACCCGGCCCCGTACTCGGAGCGTGCTCAATGACATAGAGCTCCTCGAACGGAGGCGGAACACAGCTTCGAGTCAGCTGGAGTCGTTGTCGTTCTGAATTTCGGGATTGGCATCGGAACCGCTGTGAGTCTGTGACGGAGTGTGACACCACCAAGATCTACAAAACCAAATCAGATCTACGTTTGTACTCACCAAAAGCTTTTTTTCTCCCAAAGCACCCCGCGACTTCCATCCTCACCGTTCACAGTCAAAAAACACTAGGCAAATACACATTCTTAAACTCTACACACTATGGCCACCCGTTAGTCCCTCCGCTTATTTTCGATCATACCCTGACGGTTATCTTACACAGGCCTCCAATTCGAAAACCATAGCGACATCGGCGTATTCGCCAAACTCACAAACAGCTACTGCCTGGCTGCTATACAAGGCAGCACCAACTTCTACTCCGCATTTGAGAGTGAACTTGGTGATGTGATTCCTATCGTGCACACCAGCATTGGAGGAACGCGCATAATTGGTCGCCTGACTGCAGGTATGTGGGCTATGCTTTATCATGCACATTCGGCAATACAAATCCAAGGGATTCTAATTAGGGAACCGACACGGTCTCCTTGTCCCATCCACGACCACTGATCAAGAGCTCCAACATCTACGCAATGCACTACCCGAGGCTGTCGCAATTCAGCGTGTGGAAGAGCGCTTATCGGCGCTCGGGAATGTTATTGCATGCAACGACTACGTCGCGCTTGTTCACCCTGATGTTGATCGCGAAACCGAGGAGATCATCGCAGATGTGCTGAAAGTTGAGGTGTTCAGGCAGACAGTTGCTGACAATGTCCTGGTGGGAAGTTACTGCGCTATCACGAATCAGGGCGGTCTCGTGCATCCAAAAACGAGCATCCAAGATCAAGATGAACTGAGCAGTCTACTACAAATACCGCTCGTTGTGCGTGCCCTCGCCACTATATCAATCTGTCGCAAATTGAAGCGTAAACTTTCTTATTAGGCTGGAACGGTGAATCGTGGCTCCGACGTGATAGGCGCAGGTCTTGTTGTGAACGATTGGTGTGCATTCACTGGTTTGGAGACAACAGCGACAGAGATCAGCGTGATCGAAGCAGCATTCAGTATGTCTTCACTGCTATGGTTTTCTTGGGTTTATTTCTCATAACAACTGTTCCACAGAACTGCAAGGACACGACTCGACAGCGGTCATTGGAGAAATGCGCGACTCTCTGATCGACAACTGGGCATGATGGGAGATATCTACGACTACCATACTGGATGGCGAGCTTCGTAGTGGGTGTTGACGGATTTACTATGTTTACGTCCCAAACCAAACTTCATCGCATGTTTGGAAATAACGATTCTGGCGAATTGGTTTTCTTGCAACAGCGTCGAGTCCATCGCCTTGGGTATCAAGCCTTCAAACTGCAGGGGCCGATCTGCCTACTGAGGTCAGCTGACCGCTGGATCCCTCAAATTCCTCAGAACCGTAAAGATCGTTTATTTGATTCACCGCCTACTCTTTATACAAAGCATTGTATGTAGATATACTACAGACATTCTTGCACCAAGACGACCGATAAGATAAAATAATGGCCAGGGTCGCGACGCTAAATTGTGCACAGCACTTGTCAAACGTGACATGACAGAACTAGTCGAGCTTCCATCTGAAGTATCCCTCCAAATTGACCTCGAATCTCCGTTAACAAGGAGCGAGAAACTTGCCATATGCCTACACCCATGGTCATGGCTTGGGGGTCAGAAAGATGATCCGTGGGTGCAAAATCTGGCGGTTTGTTAGACTCGTCTAACACGCCTTTTTCAAGGGTTTTGCTATCGATCGTGGATAGTTTACTAGAGGAAGGTCATCATATCTTGCGATTCAATTCAAGGGGTGTTGGTCAATCTACAGGATGGTCGTCTTTCACGGGTTTGAGTGAAGGGAAGGATCTCGAAGAACTAGTGACCTGGGCTCTCGACAAACTAGCCCCCATCAAGTCGTTGGTCTTGATCGTAAGTAGTACAGGAGTATTCCTCCATAATAGTAACCTGCGACTGGGATCCTAGGGATACTCACATGGCTCCCTCATCGCCTCTTTGCACCCCATCATCCCGACCATCACAACTTCACATATATTGATTTCGTATCCTCTCGGGCCCAGGGGATGGCTGACGCTGTTTCACACCAATACCTACAGCGCTAGATTAAAGGAACTAGTTCAGAACCCGGCTTCAAATGTACTTATCGTTTATGGCGATGAAGATGAATTCACGAGTATATCAAAGTATAGAGATTGGTCACAGAGATTGGAGGAAGAATCCGGAGGTGGTGGCCATCTAAGAGTGGTGGAAGTGAAAGGTGCTTCACATTTCTGGAGAGGATTGTCAAACGTGACGTTGAGGGAGGAAGTGCAAAGGTCGTTGTCATGACGGTTATGTTCTAGATCACAACCGGATACGTACACAATCGGCGTGGCATACCTTTCATTGAAACAACTTCTTAACATTTGTAGTCAACACATACCTTTCTTCACGCGTTCTCTTCTTTACACGACCCATTCTTGTTTGCTTTCTTCATCCCTATTCTCAGCAAATGTACGTATAAACCCGCTCTCAGCAGTTGCTGGGTGTCCAGCTAATCGACATCCATCGGCGATCTACAGGCCCTTGCCAGATGAGCGTCCTCGTCAAAGCGTAGCCAATCTCATCGGTCGATTTGAGACTCAAGTCAAGCGTCAGCCTTCCACCTCACCAGCTTCTTCTCGCAGTTTAAGTGCTGCCTCTCACACCACGTCGGATTCCACCAGAGCCGAGGCAAAGGAAAGGCTTGAATGGCCACCCAAATCTGTTACTCCTGATGAAAGGCCACCTCCCATTGTTCCCTCTTCATCTTGGAGTAGAAGTCAGGCCACTGCTATAACTGAACCTGGTCTGCAGCCACAAGCAGAGACCGTAGAAGCCTTGACTCCCCGGCCTAGTTCTACAACGTCAATTGGAGATATCGTGCGGCCCGCACCTCCTCCGCAAAAGCAATTGTCTATAGGAATTACAGCACCCACTCCAACGACGGCTGACACGCCAACTACTGCCAAACCGCCAATGAAGGCACCGGTCAAAGTCACTGCCTCTAAACCACCTCCATCCGCCAACCCGAGGACCCCGGCCAAACCTACTGGTCGGCCATCTACGGGCCATGGGCCCTCGAGTACGCAGCCCATCAAGGCGCAGCACACGGGTCCTAGTGGTGCGTCATCAGTGCGAAAGGTTGTATCGAAGACAACGCCTGCCACTCCTGCGACCCCTGCAAGTGCAAAAACACCTGCTCGTGTCACACCTGCGGCGGCTGCGCAACCTAAAACGCCATCTTCGACGCGCCCGAAAACACCCTCGAAAACACCTTCCACTGGTTTATTTGCACCGACAGCCGCGTCCCTAGCTAGGGCGCGCAACGCTCCTCCCCCACCCACAACACCGACGAAGAAGGTTACATTGAGTAGTACAGCTGCAGAACGTCTCAGCAAACCCACTGCTGCGTCTATGTCGCGTGCCCGTACTCCGACAGCTACACCAGCTCGTGGTGGGCCGCCGGCTGCCCGAGGCACAGCAACGCGCGGCACAGCCAAACCGAGGGTCAGTTCCGCTACGGCAACCAAGGCAAAGCAGGGGAAGCCTTCTGCACCTACGGTAGAGAAGGTGGCTACCGCGACAGGGGCTGCAGTTGCTGAAGTTGCAGCTGTAGCTGCAGTCGTAACCGCTGCCGCCACCAGCTCTGAGCCTGAGCCTGAGCCAGAGCCAGAGCATGTGACTGAGGATCCAGATTCAGTGCTACCTCCCGAAACCAACGGTCACGAACCAGACACAGTTGAACACATCACGTCAGACGATGAACAGCATTCCGTCGTAGCAGACGAACCGGAGGACGGTGTCGATCAACTGCCCGAAGAGGTATCAGCGGAGGATACAGTCGACGCAGAGTTGTACCCTGCAGCCGAAGCGACTGAGACAAAGGAGGAGAATGTGGAAACAACAGATATTCCACCAGACGCACCTGAGCCAGAGCCACACATTGCAAGCTCCAACGATTCTCAAGAAGATGGTGCTCCCGGCATCGTTGATGCAGTGGAAGTCAAACCTGCCCTACAGGTTGGTAATGACATCGAGGATATGGTCAACATGCTGGAGTCAGTGTCCCTTAAGACGGGAACTGAGAGCGCCTCGAACATTCCCGATGAAGCGGTCTCTGAAATACCTGACGAAGAATGAAGACCTTTTTTTTTGCACCACTACGCATGACAACAATACCGCACGATTTATACAGTCTTTTTTTGCCCTTTTTCTCTGACATAGACGATATGATATCTCAACGGTGAGTTCTCATATTCCGAAACGGTTTATATCCTGCATTCTAATCCTTCAAGTTAGATCTTTCATGCCCACACGTTATGTCAATTATTACATTCGACTAGTTCGCTGCTCCTCCCAGCCATTCTGCAGCCATCTATCCTCATTTATTCATCATACCCTACTCCAAGTTCCCTGTGCATATCTATGGTGGGCTGGACAGTCAGCAGTTGTTACTCGAAATCAAATGGATGTCGATTCCATATACCTCTTCAGTAAAAATGTGTTTATAAAGTTGCAATGCTATTTCTTGGTTATTGATTTTTGGAATGAAGTCCAGTAAGTTAAAACAGAGGTACCACCAAAACTGGTATTTTGTTTAACTTCAGTATAGCAGATGCCATCGTCTTTTGAGCCATATAACAGTATCCAGCCCAAAATATCTTGGTTGCCTTTACGTACAAGTACAGACTATGAACGCTTGAGCTACATTTTCTAATAATGTTACATGTACATGGAGAGCAAGTGTCCCTTTAGTTATATCCCTTTAGTTCCATCGTGCAGACTATTCTGAAGAGAAGCTATTGGTAGAAGCGTTGTTTAGTCAAAAGTCGGTGTTTTGAAGATGTCATCGTGGTCTAACAATGATAGTAGTCAGTGATCCAGAATTTGGTCGGAGTTTGCCAGAACAACCTTTTCCGTGAGCATAAATGTAGTCATGTTCCTTCTGTGCCAGATGCTTGATGAAACTAATGGTCTCATGTGCATCAACCGCAACTTGTGGGTTGAATCTAGCACCGCCATGGATGGCGACAACGGCCACATCGAAGCGGGATGTATGGTTGCATAGCATCATCTAGATCCAAGAGAAAGCGGTCAAATCACGGTCGCGCACAGCGAAAGATCCAGCTCACGTCAAATGGTGAGGTGGTTGTCCCTTCCTCAGCATACCCTTCGATGGTGATCCTCTCACCCCCAGGTCGTCCGCCCAACAGCCCCCTCAATTCGATCGGGTATCCATGGTAATTGAAATGCACGCTACGATCACTTGTGAAGAGAGAGCTGAAGTCAGCACTGCTCAGTGCGTGCGGGTGCCTGCCACTAGCGCCCAGAACCATGAGGTCCGTCACGTTGACAACGCGAACACGCAATGCAGGGGCATATTTACGTAGAAGGGCGGCTGCGGCAATGACTTCAAATGTCATTTCCACGCCTACACCTACGAGAACACTGAAACACAATAAATTTAGTCACCTGGAGAATCATGGATATAAACAAGAGCTCACACATCGGGATTAACACCGTTTTCCACACTCGCAAATTTCCAAACTGAAGCACCCGCGATGCAGTGCTAGAAAGCAGAAAGGATCAGCTCAATTCGTCATGTCAAACGATGTGGAATGAAAACGAGGGCTGTTGAATCTTTTTTTTATTTTAAAAAAGGGATCGATCTCACTTTATCCGCCTCATCTTTATCGAGCCAGACAGGAGTAGGCTGTTTACTTCCGACCATCAAGTTGACATAGTTTTTTGCTCTCAAACAATGTGATATCGTAGACAGGAAACAATTCGCGTCGGGGGGGAAGTAAACGCGCGCAAATTTGGCTTTCAAATTTAGAACGGCTCCAATAAAGGAAGGATTCTGGTGCGAAAAACCGTTATGTTCTTGGCGGGTCCATGTTGAAGTTTCCAAGTAGTTTAGTGAGCCACATGGTTGTCGCCACGTTGTTTCGCTTGCCTGAATATTTGAAATGAGCATTCTACAATGAAACAGAGGGTATACGTTTGCATACCATTTTGGTAAACTTGGAGTACTGCACCATCATGGTGTGGATTATGCCGAGGAACGCCTCATAGCTAGGGAAGAGACCAGTACGTCCGGTAAGAGTGTAACCTTGTAGCATTCCTTGACAAGTGTGCTCGGAGAGAATTTCAATCACACGGCCACCTTGAGCGCGTGAAGCGATATCCCACTGGAAGTTGCGACCAGTTGTGTCAAGCACGGCATCAAGTTTATTAGAGACAAGCTCGTCGGGAGAAAAGATGCGGAAAGTTTTCGGGTTCCTGTCCAGAGGTCGATTAGAATGTTGAACGAGAAAGTGGGCGAATACTCACTCGATGATAACTTCCTTCAAAAATCTACCAACCGCTTTCATACAGCTCTCTTGTTCACCAGCCTTGATCGTAAACTGACGCCAGTCGGGGGTGTGGAGCGGTTGATACGCCTTATAACTCTCCTCTCGCATGCCCATTTTCTTTCCATCCTCAGGAATGATTTTCAGAATTGCATCAACAGGTGCACCGTCCTTGGTGAATAATTCACACGGATGATATGATTTGAGCCACTTCTGTAGGAGCCCAAGCTCTTCACTGTCAGTTTTGGCATTGGGTAGAGGAACCTGGTGAGAATGAAAGGAGCCCTCCATAAATTCACCATGTAATTTCTTTGGCCCTGTCCAGCCTTTGGGAGTTCGCGTGACCAACATGGGCCAGCGAGGCTTGGTAATGGGCGAGCCAGAGCGCGCCGCCTTTTGAATCTTCTTGATCTCAGAAACAGCCCATTCAAGAGACGCAGCTAAATCATTGTGAATATTGCCGAGGTCTTCGATAATGCGAACTTGGTATCCGTAGCCGCTAAATGGTTGTGATGGTTCAGGGTTAGGATATTCCTGAATATATGACAAGACATACGTGAACAGCGCAGTTATTTCCTTGTTGTCCATGACGCCAAAGATAGTGCGCTCGGAGATCTTGAAGCCGTTAACATGAAGGATTGGTAATACTGCACCAGATTCAGCAGGATCTATATATTTGAAACCATGCCAGGCAGTCGCAGTGGGTCCTGTCTCAGCTTCCCCGTCGCCTATGACACAGGCGACAATGAGGTCGGGATTGTCCATGACTGCCCCGAAAGAAACGCTGAGCGCATAACCAAGTTCTCCACCTTCGTGAATAGCACCGGGCGTCTGAGCATTGATGTGACTGGGAAAGCCACCAGGAATGCTGAAACGCGATATGAGCTTCTCGAGGCCGCCTCGGTTACGGGGGTAGTCGGGAAGAAAGGCGCTAAGGGAATCTTCTAGCCATAGGCAGGATAAAATAGCAGGGGCACCATGACCTTTGAAATTGGTGTTAACGTTGCTACACTTATGCGGCAAGATGGTATGACGTACCTGGCCCAACGACATAAAGCGCGTCAAGGCCTGTGTTTCGAATAATCCTGTTGAGATGTGCATAAACAAGAACGAGACCGGGGCAAGTCCCCCAATGTCCTAGAAGACGAGGCTTGATCATGTCGTGGGTGATATCCTTCTCAAGAAGAACATTGCCGTTGAGGAAAATCATAGCTATAGTGGGGTTAAGACGAAGCGCCCACAGGCTGAAAAAGTTGAAGCTTACCCGCAGCAATGTAATTAGCAGCTCTAGTGAACAGGTCGATGGAATTGTGTTCATGATCAGGAAGGTAATTCTGGATGTCGAGACGAACAGCGTATTTAAGAATGTCGTCAGGGAGGCGAGAAGGGTCAGGGGGAGGATTGGCTTGTGCGATCTGTTGGCCAGTCATGTTTTGGGTGGAGATGGAGAGAATTATTCATCGTTATCTGTGGCTTTATAGGATGGAGTGTCTTGGAATGACGCTGGTGACTTTGAGTCTGTGCCAATGACGTTTGGCGACTGGCCATGTCTGGTTAATTTTCACACGCGACTTGAGCGATAATTGTGACCAGCTTGGACGCCCAGGCAGCTCCAGGCAGCTCTCGGTCCAAAATCTTGTTCTAGTTTACACAACTCCTGTCTGTTTTCATCGTTTTTTAAACCTCGGTCAGGGACCGAGAGCCTTGGAACAGTTTGCCATCTCTGGCAGGCTAGGCGCATCATCTTCCCCAATGAGCAAGCCTGGCCCAAAACCACGAGGAGCCACGAACCAACATACTGGAGTTTACAAAGTCGATGCAATAAAAGTGAGGTCGATACAGCACTACGGAAACCTAATAATTATCTGATATACCGTTCAGGATGCTGCAGAATCACTGAGTATAAACATTTCAGATCCTGTTGCCACAGCATTAGCTAGCGATGTAGAGTATCGAATACACCAAGTTATCGAAGTATGTATCGAGACATTTCTTGTATGTTGACTTAAACAGCTCGTAGGAAGCTGCGCGTTTTATGCGACATGGTCGCCGAACAACATTAACCACTTCCGACATAGATCAAGCATTTCGCGTTCTTAACATTGAACCTCTCTACGGCCACTCAGCTTCCAACCCACCCGTGTTCAAGAGAGCCTTGCCATTCCCAAATCTACCAGCGGCCGGACCAGTTTATTTTGTTGAGGATGAAGAGATCGATTTCGACCGCGTCTTACGGGAGGAGAAGATCACTCTCCCCAAGGGTGTCAGTTGGACGGCACATTGGCTTGCGGTGGAAGGAGTCCAGCCTCTCATACCAGAAAACCCGCCTGCCATTCCTCGTGATACAGATCTGGACGTAACAAAAGCCGAGACGCTGGTCAATGGTAGTGGCACTATTGGACAAAGTCCCGCCTCAAAACGACAACTACAGCAGCAACAGCAACAGCAACAACTTGTGAAGCAAGTTCTTTCTCGGGAGTTGCAATTGTACTATACCCGCCTTACAACGGCCCTATTACCACCATCCAACGACTTCGCGAGAAGAACAGCTGCCTTGGCAAGTCTTAGAAGTGATGCTGGACTACAAGCACTGTTGCCTTACCTCATACGGTGGGTTGGAGAGGGGGTCGTTGGATCTCTAAAAGAAGGGGTTCAGAGTGAAAGTGACGGAAAGATTCTGGAAGTTATGTTGGATGTCATAAGCGCCTTGTTGGCCAATAATACACTCTTCGTGGAACCCTACGTAAGTTTTAGTCTAGTTTCTCTTACTTTCCCATCGCTCAACCACAACTCTAATAGCTCCACCAAATCCTGCCCCCAGTTCTTTCCACCCTACTGCATTCATCACTTCCCCCATCCCATGCCACACATCTACGGACAATTGCATCTCAGACCCTATCGCGTGTTCTGACCCAACACTCGACGACATACCCGTCTTTATCTCCACGCATCATGAAAACCCTTCTTCTGGCCCTAATATCTCAGGGTAAAAGTAAGGGCACCCGTGAAGGTGCGATCCGTGGGCTTGTGGGTGTCGGGAAGGAAGCGGTCCGAAAGGGACTTGTTGATGGTGGTGGGGCGAAAGTCGTGGAGAGCGAATGCCGAAATGGCGACTCTACCGCCCTCATCAGTTCTGTCATAGTCAGTTTATCTTTCGTCATTCGTATCAATTGGCCGTTTCATACTTTATCTGCGTAGGATGCTTTGAGTGTATTGCAACCGTCATCGGATATGGTATATCCACTTGATATAACCAACGATGCAGATGCCTTAGTTGTTGCCCAGCTACGGGAGACCCTTGGCGATATTTTTGCAGAAAAAATCATGGGGGATGCCGCTTGGTCGAGAGAAATCTTGGGGTCATCTGAGTCGGGAAACTCGCTTTGAATTATAATGTACGCTCTTGTAACTACTATTGTATTCTAATACTCTTGTTCCGACATTTGAAAGGCATTCTGAATCGCCTTCCTTTTGAATGAACTCTGCGAAAAAAAAAATTAGAAGTGATATTGACCGACTTTCTCGCCTGGCTCCCCTCCAATCGTCCTCACTTATCCGCACTTAGTCTGAGGCTGGGGCGGGAAGATCGAAAGGATCGCCCCGGCCTCATGATCATCGTCATGGACCGCTTTAACAGCTTTATCTCCAGTTTTGGGGTCTACCAAACTGGCCAGTTTGCCCGAATTCCACATCCGCCTCACATGTCACACAATTATGTAAATCAAAGCAAAGCACCCAACATCCAGCACTTAGTATGGCATCTAGTCCTTCACATTACTGGATGAAGTGATTGTGAATGGTGACCAAGTATTTCCGATACCCGTAGATGGGCCCAGGTGGGCTGCACCAATCACCCCCGCCCGAACCTTAAAGTGGATGACCTCCTCATTGTCACCTGTTTCATCACCACTGCTATATGCCCATTGACGGTTATCCAGCCATTGTGGTGTGCATCTGGTGCCCACAAGTATTCTCACATTTTTAAAAATCGTCCTGCTGCACTAGAGCTTCTGGTTGCACCAAAAACTGCAACTGTACAAGCGATCCACAGTTTAGGAAAGACCGGTCTAATACTGCCCTGTGAACATTTTCGCAGCTAAAAGGAGCCAACTCCGAGCAATAGCTAATGTACTAGGCTATAGCTACTTCGGGAGGATCTCGGACCCGGTGTTCAGGAATTGGACCAAATCCGGTAATCTACTACTACTATGAGTAGACCAGTTTGTTTTTTTTGAATTCTCGGGCGACCTCAGCACAAGCACTGGGCTACTCCGGCGTCACTTAAGGCTTCCCTCTTCTGCCACGGGCTTGATGCAATATCACCACTGCTATCAAGTTAGTATCTGGTTTAAACTTGAATCTGGTTAGTATGATCTTCACCGGTGATCAACGGCAAGGGCAACTTTGGTCCATTGTTCAACAATGTTCTTGAAACCTGATTTTTTATGGCTGTGGAACCCAAGGAACTGAAACCGCCATCGGGATGATCCGCTCACGCTCGGACGCACATAAAAGCCCCAATGTAAGGTGTGTGCTGCCACTTCTTAGCTGGTCTAAAAGTCTCCAAGAACGCTGGTCGTTTTACGTCTGGATACTTATCATCTTACCTCATGAAGTTTGCTGCACTTTTGGCGGTCTCAACCTTTGCTTGTCTCGCTTCGGCGCGACCAACGAGTCAAGCAGTTTCTCCACCGTACCCCACGCACCTAGAGACGAGGAATCTTCCACTGACTTTCGATGGGGAGGGGCGCCCCGAAGTGGTAGTATATACCAGCGATCACTTCGCGCCCACCGGTGTCGATGCCGTATATAATGTTCTAAAAGCGCGTGGTGGGGTAGGAAACATAGGCGAAGCCATAAAAGACGGTATAGTGCTCATTGTCAACGCCATAAAAGGAGCTATCGAGAAAGACAAACAGGTAAGTTCCTTGTATCGTGAAGCAGTCTGCTACCGCTGAACAATATACTTGTATCCAGCGGCGGAATGATTGGACACCGAGATTCATCGCGCAATTCAGCGCAAAGTACCCCAAGCAAAATGCAATCATGTGTCACACAAAGCATGACGTGCACTGGGAAGGCATTGAAGGCAAAGACTGGGGTAAGACCACGGCCAAGTTTAAGCCCAAGCTCGGTTTACCTGTCAAATATGATGTGTACTGGGGAGGGGCGGGCACGTTCACCAATAAAGGCGATGGTGGTTATCTTAACGTGAGTCGGGCCTCTGTATGTTAAGTCAGTACTAATGATAATATGATAGTGGGCCTTTACTGGTAATTTCAAGAGGGATGGGAATAAAGTTCAATTCTACAAACCGACATAATACTAGACATCGAGCCCTTCGTGATGTACATAGCAGTAGTTTGACCCTGAAGGCTGAAACTCAGGTTTGGAGACATCTTGGTTTCATGGGCCATAGCTGGAGTTCGTTTATGAGCTAAGAAAACTTGGACTTGTGTGAAGCAAGGCTGCATGACGAGCTTAGAAACAGCAAGGGAAGATGATACCTGGGCAAAAAGGTGATTGATGCATATCATACTCACGCCCAGGGCGAGGAGGGCGTTGACAGGCTTGACATAAGGTGGCCTGTCCACGGTTGTATTCTTTGTCGTGGTAACAACTATTTTGAACAAGGTGGATGATTATCTTTTTGCAACACAGCCACGCGGCATGTCACACCATCATTCAAAACTTCTTTACTACAACACGAAACTCTTCACTTCACCGCCCACCTCAACGACGAGCTATCCCCTCTCACCATTTTGCTCCGTCCCCGATATGAAGACCACCCGCTCTTTACTAATACCGTGTCTTCTTATTGCTTCGGGCCAGTTAGCAGTAGCGTCTATCCAGCCACGCCAAATCTTAGGCCCAGGATCGGTGACAACGACAACCGCCTCTGCAACGACCACACCGCTTCCAAGTACAACCTCCGCCTCCACCTCGGTCACCCCCACATCAGACACTGCAACCCCAACCACCTCGACTACCCCTACAACAACCACCACCCCTGTGCTATCAAACACCTCGACACTCCCTCCTACGCCCACACTCCCTCCGCCCACACTCCCGTCCTCTACCACATTGGAAACGCCCATTACCACGCAGTCTACCTCGGTAAATGACCAGGGATCTACGGTTGTTCTAACCATTACAAACACTCCTACCCTAACCACTAGTGACACCCCATCAAGCACAGCTACTAAAGGTGCAGACGACGGTGGTGCATCCTCGGGTCTTGGTACTGGCTCTATTGTTGGTATCTCGGTTGCCGGTGGCGTTGCCGCCCTCGCAATTATTGCCTTCCTTGTCTGGAAGTTTACAAGAAAGCGCTTCGCTGATTACGATGACAGTACGTATTTAGACTCTCTCACTTGGCCTTTGCTTAATCTAAGTATTAGATGAAGCCATAAAGTGGCCGGAGCTCAATACCCACGGTGCCACCGTAGATTCACATCCTCTCCCCGTTAACCACACCGGTCGGTCGGGATTTGACACTGGTTCAGAAGCGTCGCTTTCGCGTGCCCCCTCCGCATCGAATTACTCCACTCCTGATCTGGGAGGTGGCTCAGACCCTTATGCCGTCCCTCCATTACCACATAACAACCCCAACCAACCGTACCGAGATGACCCGACCGCAGCAACTGGTTACTATGACCCGTATCGCGGCCCCATCCCAGGGACTCTTGAGCACGGCGGCGGCGAGGACTACGCAGGGGAAGCCA
This sequence comes from Myochromella boudieri, assembly GCA_018221655.1. NCBI lineage: Eukaryota > Fungi > Basidiomycota > Agaricomycetes > Agaricales > Lyophyllaceae > Myochromella > Myochromella boudieri. Next base: position 32,036 of record JABCKU010000023.1, on the reverse strand, counting down.
TACCCATGACCCAATTGGCTGGTCGTTCAAGCCCTGGTCCACAAGCTGCATATGGAGGTGACTATGGCGCCGGCAGGCAGAGCCCTGGTCCCCAGGCAGCTTATGGCAGAGCGGGCTCTCCTGGTCCTCAGGCAGCTTACGGTGGTGGCAGGGCATCACCAGGACCTCAAGCTGCCTATGGAGGCAGAGCTTCTCCAGGGCCGCATGCCGTATACTCCGCCGGCAGGACTTCGCCTGGCCCTCAAGCAGCATATGATCCTTATGGAGGCAGATGATTTGCACTGTTGAAATGTACGAACGGATTTTTTTTTGTTCATTGTTACTTTGCAGACCCTCGTGTCGTGAACACATTTGCATGGACTTGAGCCTTGTTTTCATGACACATTTATACACAGCATTTTTTGATTATTCTATTTTGATCTTCGTGTCTCTGCGAACTTGTCGGCTTATTCTTTCGGCACCAGTCTTCTTCATCCATTTTAATAAGTTAGCTCTTTCCTTGCATCATCCGGTCTCATGCTCTGCTGTTGTCACAAAATCATTTTTCGCATTACCTAGTTGCCTAACGAACCGTTGCCAGGCATATTACCCGACATCCCCAAGCGAGAATTGTTATTTAATAGAACGATGTTGGACGTCATCACCTCGAAATTACTGGTTCTGCCAGTCCCCGCTACCACCCTCTCTTTCTACTGCGGTTTCTCTGTCAACCTCATGATTTTAACGTCACTGTAGAGATATAAAATATTATTCATCTCCCCATATTTATGTGTTGATTAACGAAAGGAGTTGTCATTGCCGATGTTCGAGGAGCCTTTATTATTGAGGGCAGAACGTGATGGTAAAAGTGTGCTCATCAGCACTACAGCCATGAACAGGGGAATCATTTCCACAACCCGAAAGATCCTATATAATTCTAGTTCAGTAAAAAGCTATCAGCTTCAGTAGGGCAACGTACTCCAGGTGGATAGGCGTTCTTGCATCCACAATCTACACTGGTACAAATCACAGTATCGCAGCCATCTACCTCGATGCGCATTGACTGGGTAAAACCTTGGATATTCGAAATGTCGTACGCCTGCCATGAGCGTCAGTTTCAGCACGTCTACGTACAACCTCTTGATCATACCTGGGGTGTCCAAGTACTGCCCGTGTCGAGATTGAATTCTGTCATTGTGCATTTCTCTCCTGCACCACCACACGCCCCATTCTGGGCGAAGACGCGCCCATTCCATTGGGCATTAATTAACAAGTTCTTGATCTGACCAGGTGCCAGGGTGCCAGGCTGGGGTCCAGTGTACGGCACGGCCGGTTTCAGCTGCATAATTCGAAACTGAGTCTATTTCCATGTCCGAGAAGGCTTCGAAGGTACTCACAACACCACCAGACCCAGGAGTGTCACATCGTGGCGAGTAACCACAATTAGTATTCACGATGACGGGTTGAACAGGCGAGTCACAGTGGTTCTTGAGACGAACTTGCAAGAGAGAGTTTCAAGAATTGGTGCATAAAGCGGACTGAGGAGCTGCTTACATTGGTGAGCTTCGCTGACGACCAGGAAAGCGAGGCAAGCGATCAGTGCTAAGCAGGAGAAAATGGAACCGGCCATGATAGGCTTCATCTGCTAAACGTACATCATACTTATGGCGTTGCCCCAGTGAAAGACCTCAGGTTGACCGTTGCATTCTTCGTTTAGCTCCATCAGTTCCTCCATCCCTACCAGTGGCTATGTCTAGCTATGTCCGGAACAGGTCACTTTTTGAAGCGCTGAAACACTCTATCTGCATTTGTTATACATAGGTGGCCTCAAAGTGTGAAGAGACTTGTGCTCCGTGCGAATGGATTATGGATAAGAGTTGATAAGTATCCTCCGAAACAAAAGCACTGGTGTGACGCAGAGGGACGACCCCATCTTGAGTCGGATTGACTGTAATCTCAAGATTGCCTGTACGGCCGGCATTCATTGAGGGAAAGAGAAATATTGCTTGCAAGGCGGGGAAAGTGTCTGCCCAGCACTTGGAATAAAGAGGGATCTGAGTTCAAATTTCAAATTTGGGAACGCGTTGTTGTCGTTTGTATACATTGCAAGCACACCGTCATGCGGGGCCAATTAATAATTAATTCGCCTCGTCTCTGGGTCTGTTTATTGACAGTGACACTAAATTACAGTGCTTTTGGTTTTACTTAGCTGCCAGAAGCTTCATTACCTGGCGTTCTCAACGTGTCTTCCCTCAGGTTAGGGGTCCGCCTCTATCGATATTCATACAGCCCCCTTATCTCAGCCCTTGAAACGAGCATGGCCCACCGATTTTCTTCGAGTTCGGTTCCAAGGTCAATGTTAAATGACCCAGATCGCCCAGCTTCTGCGCCCATACCAATACCACGCGCACCAAGGGCCTCGTCCACGGAACGATCTTCTTCAATTCCACCTGGTTCAAGGTCTCGATCACATATGGCCCGCGAACTAACAGGCATTAGCTCCAGCAGCAAAGACTCAGTTCCAGATATATCCTCAGACCTCACCGGCCTATTACAACGCTCTGAATCCTCAGTTGTCAAGAGTAGAACAGGGAGTGTATTGTCGAGAGGCTTTATTTTGAAAACAGACTATTATCCCTCAGGTATGTTATGAATACATAAACCTCCGTATGCCGCTTATCAGAGGTCTCATTTCTTCTTTCAGGACGTGCGCTTGATTTGGATCTCAATATTCATGGCGCGCCAAACTTTAGAGCGCCTAAGGTTACTGACTTCAATGTTTTTGGAGCTGCCCAGCCTCGCACCCAAGGACTTCGAGCTATTCTGTCTATTCTTCGCTGCCGTCCGGGGACGACCAACCCTTCTCATGTTGTATGGTTCTCGACCCGTGAAGAGCCGATAGGTACGTGCAGTCATTGTTGCAGAGTGGAATGGGGATATCCAAAATAATGCTGCCTTTGGATTGAATCAACTTCTGTTATCCACGCACATCCTTTCACCGCTGCTCTGGAGTATAATTTGCCATAGTTATTAATCGTATTTATTCATTTTTGTTCAGTTTACATATCCGGGCGTCCGTTTGTCCTACGTGATGCGTCTGAACCAAGGCGTACATTATCCTTGTCAGATCGCGCAGAGAATCTTGAAGCCATCGAAACTAGATTACGGAACGATATCCTCCAAGAAGCAACGAGGTGGGTACTTCAAATGGCATTATAAAACGCGCATCATGGAAGGTGACCTCTAGGTATGGCGGGCTGATACTAACCCACAATGAGATTGCAAGTATGTCAACAATATTTCTGCAAATGCTTACGAGTTTCAACAAACAACACAGCTTCCGACAGTGGTGGAGGTGCTATTTTGCCAACGTGGACGGCGGTTGATAACAACAACGTTAAAACCTCTAGAGAGTTATGGGAGTACATGAAAGATCAAGGCTGGAATGTCGATGTTCGTCCTTTTCTCACCTTAATACGACCTATTCATTGACGATTTTCTATAGTATCATCGGTATGCATGATTTGCTGGAACTCCTTAGAAAGTCAGCATCTGACTTACTAACCCGCCCGCCACCTCAGAATACCTATTTCTCCGGACCGGCCTGTTGAGGTAAGTACCCAGCTTCTGGCAATATCCTTTCCTGACAGTCTCCAAGGACAACTACCTAGATGCTTATATTAGAGTAATCCGCGAAACTGACCCATTACAAACTTCTTTGGTATTTTCCTGTGGCATGGGTGCTGTCCGCACCACATTCGCAATGGTTGCTGCTTCTCTTGTCAGGAGAAAGCAGCTCATCGCTCGAGGTATGCCCGACCCTTATGCGATGCGACCCTCACAATTTGGTTCGGCATCGACTCCCAACGGCAGCGGATCTGGCGTTAGCACAGTTGGTTCACCTGATATCATGCACTTGAACACTTCTGACGAATGTCTCCATCTTTAGCCAACACACCTCGTAAGCATTTACCTTTCCATAACCACGATTTATTCTGATTGCCGTACAAAAGCAATCCGAAGCTCGAATTTTGTTGGCTATTGAGCAAGCAAGTGCGCAGCAGGACCTTAACAAGTCTTTGCTCAGGTTAACATACCTTCTTCAACAATGTAAGTCACAAATCAAGGAACGAGCCCTGTTCTCATTACCATTGTAGGCCTTCAGAATAAAAACTCGCAGTCTGCCATCGAGCTGCTTATGGCGCAACCTACGCTGCTTGAAAATCTTCGCAAGGCACACATGGGCAACTATGGTATAGTTTTAAGTCTTTTAGGCTGTCTTGATCACGGACTCCAGTCTAAGAAGCTAGTGGATCGTATTATCGATGCTAGTGCGTATCTAACTTTACCAGTCAGTTCCCAAATTTAAATGTCTTCGTAAGCCGACCAAGTGACGAATCTGCGCGAAGACATTCTCATGTATCGGCTTAAGTACTCTCAGACTAGCCTACAAGAAGATCAAGGTGAAGATTATTTGCAGAAGGCTGTCAAAGCTATGGAAAAATAGTGCGTGGAAATTCTAGTCGTTTCGAAGCCCTCTCTGATTGTCTTTTTATAGTTTCTTCATGATTGCCTTTGCGAACTACGTGGATAGCTCTACAGAGGACTTTTCGCAGAGTTTCTCTGATTGGCTTCGAGTTCGTCTTTCATCTTTCATGCTTCCATGACCTTACTGAATACTCGGGTTACAGGCCAGAACAGAGATATGGAAGTACGTTTGATTGTGTTGTGTTATTTATTATACGGTGTACGACGCTAACAATATCAACAGCCAAGTCAAATTCCTTCGAAAGTCGTATGGGTCGCGTCTCAATGTCTTCAATCCTGTTAACGACCTTTCCTCGCTCTCAAAGTCTGGTCTGGAGGACCGTTCTTTAGTGCCTGGAAAGAAGAACGATGTTGCAATTACTGGAGGTCGAGTACTCGGCGATGAGTATTCTGATCATGTAGTAAAAGTGAGATTCAATGTTTCATCCCTCTATCGATTATATCTTACTTCTATGATTCAGAATCGTAGCGGGATCATTTTGCGTGAGGGGTTAGTCAACATTTTATTCCTGATTACAGACTTACTCAATACATCCGGACAGTACCTTATTGAAATCAGACCAATGGCTGCGCGAATCATCACAAGTAGAACACGGGCTGAGAGGCGCAATTAACTTTAGGTCAATACCCAACACGAATATCTTCGCCCTTGGCCAGCCATCTATAGCAGCAATTGACGAAGTGGTGGCTCGGGTTAGGGTGAACTATCCTTCTGCTCCTCGCATCGTTTGGATTACTCTTCGTGAGGAGCCGGTTGTCTATATCAACGGCTCTCCTTATTGTTTGAGGAGGGAGGGCTTTTCACTCCGAAATATGAAAGGTAATTTCCTTTCTCTCTACTTGTGCCGTACTAAAGTACCCGAACAAAGACTACGGCGGGATTTCTGCTTCCCGATTGGAGGTATTGGAAGAGAGGCTGAAGGATGATGTTATCGCTGAACTACGCGAGTTTGGTGGGCGGTATGAAGTCCCTTAATACTTAGTGACCTTGCTGAGTTCATTGTATCCAGAATCTTACTTCACACTGAAACGGCAGATGGAACAGTTGTGCCGGTTTGGGAAGAAGTTTCGGAGGATGACGTCGTGGTCCTCAAAGATGCCATGGCTAAGCGATATCCGAATGGCACCGAGCTCCAGTACTTTCGCGTTCCAGTCACTGCTGAACGACCTCCAGATTTCACTGACCTTGCTGATCTCATCGACGTCGTTTTACGCACATCCTCAGCCACTCCTATCGTCGTCAACTGTCAGCTTGGCCGCGGGAGGAGTACTCTTACCTCTGTGAGAATTATTCCTTACTATTCTCTGTCCGAATTTATGTACTGAGATATTGCAGGTGATCCTTCTCCTGATAAAACAGTGGCTTGAGCGCCATCGGCTCTTGACCAACCCCACTGCTCCTCACATGAAAAGATCTGCGTCGGTCGTTTCCACTCTGGGAAGCTTGGATCATACCTCAGGCAAAGGCCGGCATTCTTATGCTGTAATCAACAGTATGTTTTTAATTTGGACGTTTCTCTTTCGCAACTATATCCCATTTTTTAGACTTACTTAGGGTCACTCGAAGGGGCCCAACAGTTAAAAATGCCGTTGACGACGCCATCGACCAATGTTCTGCTGTCTTCAACCTGAGAGATTCCATCGAAGTAGCACGTAACAAGGCTGAGGAGGCAACAGATGAGAAGCAGAAGCGTACTTTTGCTCAGAAAGGTTTGTTTGTCCTTTCCCTTCTAGCAATGAGTCATCACCAAGTATATTTTTCCAGGGCTCCAGAACCTTCGCCGCTATTTCGAGCTTATCATCTTCCAATCATATCTTCAGTCAACAGAACCTGACACCATGCGTTCATTTGAGACTGTGGAAAATTATGTAAAGAACCGACCAGGTATCCCCAACATATCATTTCCAGTAAAATGGCCTCTGATATGAATGTACAGTAATCAAGACCTTCCAGAAGGAGCTCTTCGCTGAGGGCATCGATGCTTTGAAGCCACTGGAGAGGGCGGACCCAAAGGAAGGTGTGTTGGATCCTGATGAGGTTACGCGGATCGTTGTGAACCGCACGGGAAGTATTCTCTCCGCGTCAACCATTCTCAAGAGCGACTTCTTCCTTAATCTCCAGAAAATGTCTCTTCCCGAGTGCGTCATTTCTTTTGTACGGCTTGATTGGGTACACAAAAGTAACTTACGAATGTTCCTTGCCCGATCAGACGAATCGAGGGAGCACCCAACTTCCGACGAGTTCCTTTGACACTTCAACTTTTGGAGCCATTAGAGCGTTCTGACGAAGAGGGTGAGGATACTATACCCGACAAGTATGTTGAAGATGGAAAGATGCTGTGTGGAAGGTTAGTTTAAGCCACTCCGATTCTTTGGTTCGTAAACTGAGTGATCTGACAAGCGGAATGCCTACTCTTGATGGGTAAGCCGAATGATTGGCCACAGTATCATTATGGACGACATTAACATTAACTTGTGTCTGTAGCTTCAAACGTGCCTTGGAGAGGGTTAACGCAGGGCCAGGAGGGAAAAACATGGTCTACTGGACTTCTTTAAGAGAGGTTGTTATTCACGGAGCCTATCGGTGCCGATTTAACAGCGTAACTGATGATCTCGTAGGAACCGGTGATCTATGTTGCTGGACGGCCTCACGTTCTGAGACTTGTTGACCGACCACTAGAGAATGTCGAGTAAGGCTTTTTTACATTCCGTGACTACCCTTATGTGAACACAACTCCTAGGGCGACGGGTATTACAACGGCCGTTGTCGAAGGCATGGAACAGAGCTTCAAGAAAGATGTCCTACGTGAACTGAGAGCTGGCAATGGGCGTATCCTACTACATGACGAGTTGGAGGAACGGCCGGGCGTCTTCGCCGTTGTCCCTGTCTGGGAGACCGTCTCCGAAGACGAAATTCTTACACCTAAAGATGTTGTACATATCATAAGACAAGAAGGGTATAGGGTCAGTAATATTAGCCCTTTCCGTTCAGTCGTTTGAAACCTACACACCTATTTTTAGATCAATTATGCTCGTGTTGCTATCGTAGGTTCATCCTATTTAATACACCCTTTGTTCTGACTTCTTCATAAGACCGACGAGCAAGCCCCTCTGCCTGGCGCTCTATGGCAGCTTTTGGAACGTGTCAGAGGCGGCCTCTCTCAAGCTGGAGATTTTATTTTCAACTGTCAGATGGGGCGTGGTCGTACAACGACAGGCATGATTACTGCTTGTTTGATATCGTCTACGATGCATTGGGATGGCGATGAAGCGACGTTAGTACAGCGTGAATCACCGGAGTATATATACGATTCCATCGATGGTCCTTCTGAGGAAGAAGCGTACCTACAGGGTGAGAACGGGTACCAGACGACGCACGGTTGAAGCTGACATAAGGACACAGGGGAGTATAAGACTATTTTGCAATTGGTCGGGGTCCTTTCGCATGGCAAGGTCGCGAAGCGATTGACGGACCGTGCGATTGACCTCATGCAAGATGTTCAGAATCTTCGCAAGGCAATCTACGAGTGCGTGGTACCACTTTCAGACAGGTTTTGTACTCATACCCTTTTGCAAATCACAAGTTACAAACTCAAGGTAGACGCATGTGAGAAAGGCAGCCCCAAGCAGCGTAAATTGCAGAGTGTCACCGTGAACTACTTGTGAGATTACCACTGTTCAATGATCCAGTCCAACAGCTGACATTCTCCCCTGAAGATACCGTTACGGAACTCTCATCGTTTTCGCCAACTACCTCATAGAGATGAAGGATCCGACGTTACCTCAGGTTACATTCCCCGAGTGGCTGCTCAAGCATAGGGAGATTACGAAGCTATTGGAGAGGAGGTCTCTTGATTGATATATTTATTGTTCTGTATATTATTAGGCTTGATGGGAGTGGTGTGGCGTTCTTATCTTATCAGATTCAACGAATGAATGACGTAATGGCCGTCGTTACCCGTATTGTTTCGGAAAATTATTGCGGGAGTAAACTTGATGCTTGGACCACCATCTTAGGGGCTCTTTAGATGCCACCCCTTTGTTTTGCCTACTATTGTTCTGGACACGGTGCGTTATAACGGTGTTATGTTACTACACCGAGTATGCAACCCTTTGCAGGTTATGGCCACGCTACGCGGGTCTCGGCGTTTGCGTGTCACCTCCTGAGCCTGCCAGCTGCGGAGCGGCCAACCATTTACATCACTTCGTCAGCTCCAAAGCACGTATTTACCGACAGTATAGCATTGGGAGCACTGTATCGCTATGCCGAGATTGATCCTGTCATTGTCCAACCACTTGCGTAAGTGGACAGGTTGTTTGGAAGTTCATGCCAAGTGACACGTATACGTGATATACAGATACCGTGTGGATCGCCAGAAGAGTGTGGAAATTTTGAAACTATTTCTCTCGCGGAAGGATACCATATTAGAAGCAGAACGAAGATGGCTTGAGGAGATTAAAGCCCATGTAGTCCTCAGTGACGCAGCGTTCTTGGGCTGGTGCGATTCCAGTTATGCTTGATGGTGTTATGAATAAATTGACCAAAATTTCTTTGCAGTCTTGCAGCCAAGGTAGCAGGTATACCTTCCGTATTAATCACCAATTTTACCTTCGATTCGGTATACAGTTACCTGGCCACACCACTCCTTCAGATTGATGACGACTCAACTACTCCTTTAACTCACCTTAGTGCAACTAATCATGGAAAGACTCCATCCCCAAGGAGCAATTTTACTAGCCTCGTCCCCGATATTCCAGTACCCTCTGGCGAGATTGAACCCCTCGTTTCACAAATATTTGAAGGATACCGTTGCGCAGACCTTCTTCTCCTCTTACCGGGGTGCATACCAATACCTTCATTTCCAATATACCCATCTCTTCCAGCGCCAGATTGGATTAATTCCCACTCAAAGCATTTTCTCCAAGATATAACAGAGTCCTTGTCTAGACTGCCTGAATCATCTACCCTCCACCCACCCATTGAACTTGCCCTAAGCTCACCCGTGCGGCATAACTCCACCCGTTCCGTCATTGCAGCTCCCCTTCTCGTACGTCCGCCAACCGAGAAACCATCAGTGTACACTCAGGATGGCCGGTCTCGGCTGCTCACGGCCATAGGGGTCCCGTTAGAGCTCCACAACCCAGCGACCACCAAGATACTCGTAGTTTCATTTGGAGGGCAAGTATTTCGGGCACCGAGTCGTAACACGAGTAAGAGTCAGAGCCGTAGCACCACGCCTGTCCAAACACCGACGGTTCTTAGCAGCTTCACCTTCAAGAATATTCCTGAGGTGGGCCTCCCACCCTCTCTCCAATCCCGCCACAGATCGGACTGGCACGTCTCAAACACTTCCACGTCTTCCGGCATGCCCATCGGTTCACAGATACCCCCTCGCCTCGGAACTCCTGGCCATATCTGGATTCCTGGCGCACCTCCCGCATCGAAACATTCACATTTAACATCTACAGTGACTCCAGTGTCCAACGGCGTTCCCAAAGTTTCAACGATACCACCCACACCAAGTGGTCTGCAGACGTCCTTTGAGCTTCATGTATCGCCTGATGTTGCACACATGAGTGATGACAGCGGTGATGAATTTGATTCATATCTGCTCCCTGATGACTCTTGGATCGCAATCGTCTGTGGTGCATCAAAAGAGCAATGGAACGAGGGAGATGAAGGGTCTACAGGGTTACCAGATGGGTTCTACGTCGCACCGAGAGATGTGTACATGCCTGATCTAACTGCGGTAGGGGATGTCTTGTTGGGAAAGTTGGTGAGCTTTTTCAGTTTACTCGGCCTTAGCATTGCCTTGGCTACTTACAAGTGCCCGCATGGCTATGGCTTGTTATCTGGACGTCACTAATCTACCTCTTCCTCTACCTTAGGGTTATGGGACGGTGTCAGAATGTGTTGATTCATGCACGCCTTTCGTTTATGGTTAGCTTGTGTGAACATTTCTCCTGACTTTCGTGTTGATTGGCATCTTGCAGTATCACGCCCGCTTTTCATCGAAGAATTCGGCTTGCGGTTACTCCTTGATCGCGATGGTGTAGGCGTGGAATTGTCACGGCGGTCCTACGAGGCGGGTGACTGGGCCCTTGCAGTCGAAGAAGCTTGGGTTCGTGGTCAAGACGCCAAGGGGAGGAAGAGGGCTGATGGATTGGCAGGGATAGGATTGGAGGATAAGAAGAGAGAAGGAGTTGAAATGGCCAGAAAGGTTGTTTCGTGGACGGAGGATTGGTGGTCGAGTTCTAGCGGGACCTATATTAGTAACTGAGCTTCTAGTAATAAACCTCTTCCAATTCGATGCAAGGATCGGATCTACTAATCTTACTTACAACTATATGAATTGATTGATTATTTCATTGAGCAACATATATACCTTTGCCAGGTCGCAACTCCAGCAACTTTTGCTCCATACGGAGCAGATAAGGAGCTCTTGTTGTGCAGGATCTGCCAAAGCCGCTGATTGCCACGTGTTGACTAAATTGGGCGAATATGTATCTGGTGAGCTAAAGTGGTTTCCTCGACTTCCTGACTCAGTGACTGCAACCAAATGGCCCCTTCCTCCCAGCCTTTGGAGATCAAGGGCTCTCGCAGTCCTCAGGCTCACTCCGACCAGCCTGAAGGTGTCGCCCCAGCGTCTTTCACTGGTTCTCTCGGCACTCCTAACCTTCATGCCCTACGTGTTCAATACGCCGGAACTCCCCCTCCACCCAATATCCCCCTAAGGGGTCCCATACCAGCTTCAATTCCACGACTAGGTTCTCCTGCACCCGTAGACTTGTTTTCGGGCTCTGGTACACCGACACCGCCACGACCCGGACCTCAGGTGATGGGTGGGCTTAGTGCAACTGCACATTCGAATTCTGGTGGCGACACCCCTCCCATAGATCTAGACGGCCTTTCAGCGGAAGACAAGGCAAAGGTGCTTAGACGCCATTTGGTATCGAAGAAGGACAGGGAGGGTGGTCCGACGACGGAATCTGTGGAGGAGAGATCTGAGGCCGCTCTATCTGCCGACGCTGATAGTCACCACCCATCTTTAAGACGGACATCATCGTCTTCTGTGCATCCGGAGAGAGAGGATTCGGAACCCTTTCCTGTTCCGTATCATGCCCCTGGAGCAGATGTGACGTGAGTTGCCTGCGCCAATTTCACTGCCGCCGGGAAAGAATTTGAGCTCAATGATCACCTGTTCCCCCGCTCTTCTATCATATTATAGACATGACATCTACAAATGGCACGCAGATGCCAGCAGGGTTCGCTCCCGCGCTGCCTCCTTCCACGGCCCTAGCCCGCAACCTGATCCTGCCTTTGAACATATACACGAACCTGGTGGTTTCCGTAGGAACTATGTGATTCTGCGTGCCACAGAGCAAGGGGCTGAAGAGCCACGTATACTCAACAACTTTATAGACTTTCTATACATCTTTGGGCACTTTGTGGGTCTCACAGACGCTTTGTGAATTCAGTGAAGCTAAGCATCTCTAGGCCGGAGAAGACCTCGAGGAAGATGACGACTCGGCCAGGGACGATGATGAAGAAGAGGGTCCCACTATCGCAACTAGCCAGGTCTCTGCTGCCCTGCCCGCCGTGGCAGAAGATACACCTCTCTTAAGCGGTACGCGTTCAAGATCCCGGACTCGACGTCGACGATTATCGGTTGGGCCACGCGGGACAGCAACGGTTACTCAGGCCGTTCTTATGGTACAAGTTTATCACAACCCTTATTGGATCGTTTTGATGACGTACTTTTTACAGTTACTCAAATCGTTTGTTGGCACGGGTGTCCTGTTCCTTGGAAAGGCGTACGTTAAGAGTTCACACCCTCACATTAGAATGCTATTTCTAACAAGCGTCAAAAATCAGTTTCTTCAACGGTGGTCTCCTATTTTCGGCCGTGACCTTTGTTTTCATCGCCATGGTGTCACTGTACTCTTTCCTGCTGTTGTTGAAGACCAAGTTCGTTGTTTCAGGTAGTTTCGGAGGTATGCCGCTTGTACAACTCCAGTTGGAAAGTAAACGCTCACTCTTAAATACCAGACATTGGTGGGACCCTGTACGGACCCTGGATGCGATACGTGATTCTAGGATCCATCATTGTGTCGCAAATCGGTTTTGTGGCGGCCTACACGATCTTCGTGTCCCAGAACCTGCAGGCATGTTTCCGCCTGAGTTCTTACACTATGAGCTCACACCATTTTTCAAAACACCTAGGCATTTGTAATGGGAATCACAAACTGCCTCAAGCTCATCCCAATGAAATATTTCATCCTCATGCAGTTGATCGTCTTCCTGCCTCTTGCGCTTGTCCGGGATATAGCCAAGCTCAGCTCGACTGCGCTCATTGCAGACGCCTTTATCTTGGTTGGGCTGGTTTACATTTTTAGCTCTGAGGCTTCGATACTTGTCAGTCGGGGTATGGCAGAGGTCAAGCTGTTCAATCCAAAAGATTTTCCCCTTTTCGTTGGGTAGGTATATCCTGTGCACTGTTAAAGACCTATTACCGATCTATATTATAGAACGGCAGTGTTTTCTTTCGAAGGGATTGGGCTTGTATGTGTCGAATTTTATGTATGGCTAACCTACGTTTTCTCATATGTGATAATTTTAGGTCATCCCTATCACGGATTCGATGCGCGAGCCACACAAATTCCCCGCTGTCCTCACTGGTGTGATGGCCTTTGTCACAGGTTAGTCTGTCCATGTCATCATACACCCATCTTTCATATGACTAACACAATGGAACAAGTGTTGTTTGGAGGCGCTGGTGCCCTTGCCTATTTAACATTCGGTTCGCAGATCGAAACCGTCGTCCTCGTCAACCTCGATTCTGACAGCGTCATGGTCCAAATCGTATGTTTTGCTCGGGTCTCGCTTTCGTACATTGTATGAACCTTTTGCTATAGGTCCAGTTCCTGTACGCCCTCGCGATTCTCCTCTCCATCCCGCTGCAGTTCTTCCCGGCAGTGCGCATTCTTGAGAACGGGCTGTTCACGCGCAGTGGCAAGGCCGATACGCGCATCAAGTGGTTGAAGAACGGCTTCCGGTTCTCGATGGTCATGCTCTGTACTACAGTCAGCTGGGTCGGAGCGGCGGATCTCGATAAATTCGTCGCATTTGTGGGGTGTTTCGCTTGGTGAGCAGTCTCCTTTTTTCTCCCCGGATTCTGCAATTAATATCGTGGGGGTGGGTCAGTGTCCCACTGTGCTATGTGTACCCGGCAATGTTACACTACCGCGCGTGTGCACGGACGAGGAAGCAGAAAGTGGCGGATCTGACGCTGATCGTGTTTGGTATGGCGGTGTTTGCGTATACGACTATCCAGACAATACGGGTGTGTTTTGGTCTTCGTATGATTTTATTACCCTTTGCTCATCATACCCTTTTTTGAAATATTTAGCTCATGATGGAACCAGCTCCTGGGGCGCCGAAGTTAGGCAACTGCGAGCCTCCGACATAGAGCCAACATACCGTTGCCGTCTGCATTCCGCTTATATAGATGAAATTGATAATTAACTGTTATGCATGTAGTATGAGTCTCGATTTTTGCATTAGGACTACATAATTACTCACTTACTTACAATACAATATCCTCACAACCTTCATATTAACTTGCTCCCTTCTGTCTTGGTGGCTATATTCATGACTGTTAGATGTTGTGAGCCTTTTAGTGTTATGAGCGTCGCTGCAGTGTACTCCCGATACCCACTTGACTTTGGTCATACGTAATATGCATCGTCTGTATTTCGTTACTACAGTAAATAAAGAAGGTATAGGATAGGACTGCCGAGAAGGAACTCGAAAGAAAAGACTTTTATTCTACGAGGTATAGTATAATATGCATTCACACAGCAGGTCCATCGGAGGTGATACCAAGCCCAAGCCCGATAATCATAACGTCACCCACCGGTGTCCCCGCTTTTTCAGATTCCTCCTCCCTTACTACATTCTCACTCTGCTCCCCCTCTCCTGTACCCACACCCCACCCACGCCGCTCCCTCCGTCGCTCCTTCAGCACATCCAAGCTTGCCATACGTGCTTCCATCCACTTGTCCTCGTCCGCCCGTGACATGCCCCTCGCGCCAAGCTCGAAACCGAGGCCAGGTCCGAGGTCGAGGGAGCGTGAGTGGGATGGACGCCTGGGTGCGAGGCGGGCTTGTAGTTGGGAAGGGGGGTATGATTGGGCGTATATTTGAGAGTGACGGTATGTGCAGGGGACTGTGGTGTTTATATTGGTGATGTCGAGGGAGGCGCGTCCGAATAGGGTGCGAGGCAAAGGTGCACGGCGTGGGGCGACGACGCCGAATTCTTTCATATCAGCCTCTCCAGCTTTGGCTTCAGTGCTTTCAATGGTTTTGCTTTTGGGGGAGTGGACAGGGGACGGAGTAGGGGACTTGATGAGCTTGTTCCTCTTGGCGGTGGTCTTGCGCCCTAATAGGGACCTTCGGCCTTTACGGTTGCGGAGGGTGAATGAGGGGAGGCCGGAGAGTGGAGAAGGTAGAGAACCGGTTGAAGTGAGGAGGCGTACCCCAGCGGCGGAGAGGACATCGCGCAAGGGGGCGTGGCCTTTAGGGTTCTGCATCCGGTGAGCGTATGTGCATTTTAATCTGTAATTCAATCAGAGAAACGTTGAAAGAAAAGGCAGAAACACTCACCCCGGGCCCATGACGAACTCACCGCCGAGTTGGCTGACATCGCCACCACGCTCGAAGACGGGGAGGCCACCTTTGAGGGCTCGCAAAACGACGAGGGCAAGTCCGCGCACGAGGCCATGGCGTACGTATCCGCCGTCTCGGACGGTTTCTTTGTTCGTAGGGCGGCAGAGATGCTCTTGCCCGCAAGAGGAAGACGAGCCCATGCCAAGAGCGGTATACACCGCCTGAGTAGGGTCAACATACACCTCACATGCTGGGGCGGCGGGGAGGCCAAAGAGCGTCTTGTACTTTGGGATGAAAGCTGGGGCACCGTTGCTTATGATCACCAATTGTACCTTCTCCCCATCTTCGGCGAGGAGGTGCCCGCCAGCGGCACGAAGAGCATCGGCGATCGCAGAGACGTACTCCTGGCACATGGGGCACCAGAAGTGGCGAACAAAGAGTACAAGAGTGCGGTGGGCGGCGAAGAGGGAAGCAAAGGGGACCCTGAGGCCAGAGGCGGCGATGACGGGGAGAGCGGCGGCACGAGCAAGGTGGGCGGGCGGCGGGAGGGCCCATTCTGGGTAGACGATTGCGGTAGTGTGATTTGAGGGGGCAGGGCGGGAGGTGGAGCAGAAAGAGTGGCGGTGCGCGTAATGGGCGGGCGCGGGGCGAGGGCGGGACAACGGGAAAGGCATTGATGCGCTCACCGGGATGCGGGCCGGTACTGGTGCAGGGCGGGGATCAACATAAGCGCCGCGGAGAAACTCGCCTTCCTCGGAAACGTGCACAAAAGAGGAGGACGAGGCGAGGCTGCTGCTCGTTGTGGGCCGGTGGCTGATGGTCGTCGCAGACGAGTTGGCAGAGGGCTGTAGCTGGACACGGTGGGGGCTGGTAGACAGAGAACTCGTGCGTTGGAGAACGATGGACTCGGACTGCACACGGGTACGGTCAACGTCGAGCGAGTGCGGCTTGGAGATGAGATGTTTGTGGATGGGGCCCCGCGGGGACATGCTGGGTGTTCGCCCCAGGAGGCGGGCGGCGAGGCGGACAGGACTCGCCTGCCATACGACGGGGGCCTCACTGTGGTCTGCGACGACCTCGATAGCAGGGAACGCAATGTGCGATGGCGGGGGCGCCTCAGCGAGTATGTGATACGACGGCTGCTTCCTCACCACGGCCCCCAGCGATGGGCTAGACGATCTTGAACGCAGAACCCAGAGCGGGGCAAAGGGATCAGTGGGATCAGGAGCGGGATAGCGAGCGTCGATGCTGGGGGCGGGTTTGCGCCTGATCCTGGGGCGAGCAGGGTCCATGGAGGGCTGAGCAGCGATCGGATGGCTACCAGCCGCGTTTTTGAGGCGCGGAACTACCGTGCATGAGGCTGACACTCCTCCATGAAAGAACCACTACACGCGTTTGACACGCGAATCTTTAAAAGATCTACATGAGGCTGCCTTCCTTGTATCTTTTATCCGTTGAACAAAACACATCTTTAGAGTGAAAAGGAACAGACTTTATGTCCCATCAACCTCATTCAATGATGTGGCTGGTGGTCAAAGGCGGTTGACAGTCCATTGACTTGTATCTGTCAACATGAAGCATGAACTTGTAACCTCTTCCACAAGCTCTTCATCGTTCTTACGCTTCAAAAGTAGACTGTGCCTCTGCATTCATAAAGCTGGGAAGCGCGCTATCTTGTTATGTCTCTGAGTTGGCACGGACGGCAACTTAGCTGTCGTCCACACCGAATCACCAATTCTTTCAATCGTCACCACTTGTTGTGCGATTCTCTTAGCAATCCTTCCACTCCAACCCAACTAAGTTGAAGAACTGTCGAGCTAGCTGGTCCTGTTGGGTTGGGACCATTCCAATCTACATCCCATCCTACACTTCACATGTCAATCTTTGAGAATGCACGGAACATACGTCAAAAGCAACTCCTTCGTGAGTGTTGGGCGCGTAACCGTCCAAAATAAAGACTTTAGTGAGTAGTTTCCCAGTTTCTAATGCAAGCACATCTTTGATAAAACCCTAGTTGCTGCTGAACTTTCGCTCTATGATGACTATCGGTCCCATTAGGATATCCGAACTTTTCTCCGTTCCGAGTTCGACAGGATTCGCAATGCAGAAGAGCATTCGTATCTTTTTAGATACATTGACACGCCGTGGCCTACAAGTCTTGCCATCGACTCTCTAGCTAAAAAAAAAATCGGACGGGTATTTCATCTTTCCGTCGACAGTTATCAAGTATACTGATGACGAATACCACTCTCCTATAGAGCGCCTGAATGAGGTGCTACAACCTTCGGAGCTGGACAAGTTATACCTTCAGATTCTTGCAACCTGTCCACAACTGGCCATACTCAAGCAGATATTTGGCTATGTTCTGGTACCACCTGAAGTGCCCCCACTTTCCATCCTTCGAAGGAATTGGCTTCCTCCTTGGTCTATCGATGGGGAAGTGACGTTGATATTACGAGGGGTGGAGTGCCATTCCCACCGATAATTGGCCATTAAAAGAAAAATATGCTTTACTACGTCTGCTCTATACAGTACGACAATTGTTAAAAGTCAGTGTTGTGATTGTTTAATGCACGGCATAGTTTAATAACCAATCCATTACCAGGACGTCGAGCCTACTCCGCACGATCGAATCAACAAATGGAGTTTAGATACTACTGCGTCACTATCTTTGTACTTATATATGTCTGGGCACATATCTACGATAGTTTCGATGTTGGAAGTAAGGTTACTTGTTCTTGTTTTTGGCAGGGGACTTCATGATTGTATTCAGGGTATCCCTAATCTTCCAGATGATGTGTACATCGTGGAGGGGATTAGTCGACAGGTTGGAGGGTCTCTTGGTTGAATGGGTTGTACAGGAATACAATTGAGCGGATTACTACTTTTGTCTCTAGTAAGGTCTAGGTGAGCGCTGCAGAAAAAGGATGTGAGCAAAGGGAACCAAGAAAAATAATAGAAACGCACTATACTTGGGACCACCCCCACCTTCCGGTACCGTCCAAGTGATATCTTGCGTAGGGACCTTGACGTCACACAGCTTACAATGTATACAGTTCTACACCCCCAAACATCAACAACATCCAACCACCAAGACAATAGGAAGGAAACACACCTGAGAGTTAATAACAAGCTTCTTCCCTCCCCACCCCCCCTCCTCTGCCACAGCCTCGTCCTCAACATACTCATACACACCCGCAGGACACGCACGTCCCAGTAACCCAGCATATGTTTCTACATTGGCCTTTACGTGTCTCCTCCGCTGCTCCCTCCTACTCACCTCCCCTTGTCCATCCTGTTCCGAAGCAGATGGCAGGACCCCTGCCTCGAAGGCCTCAACCTGCCCAGCCTCAGATTCGCGCAAAAACTCGCGGGTGGGGACGACGCGGAGGTGGACGGGCTGGTCTTCAGCATGGTTAGTGCCAGTGAGAGCGACAGAAGTCATCAGGTCCGTGGAGAGTGGGGCTTCGAAAGGTGGGTAGACGATGGGGCTGTGCGAAGCAGCGGGAGAGGTGTGGAGGGCGTCGAGAGAGAGTCCATCCTACGGTGATCAGTTATTCAGTTGTTACAATATAGTTGGGAATGGAGTGGATACGCACCTGGTATTTGGGAAGTTCAGCAGCAGGGACATGTGGGAAAGTCCAGGGGACACGGCCCTTGAGGAAGAGCGAGTCGACCCCCGAGTAGGCAATACCGCCCCAGATTCCGAGGCGGGTGGTGAAGGATGGACGGAGGTTGCGCACCTCGTGAAGGTCCTTGTACACCCATGAGTTGCGGAAGGATTCCTCATAAGCGGACATGTCAGCCGGAGTAGAGTCAGACACGTTTTGTACGGCGGCGTGGGCAGCCTCTGCTGCGAGCATGCCACTCTTCATGGCATTGTGGGTACCTTTGATCTTGGCGATGTTGACGAAGCCGGCGGAACAGCCGATCAGTGCGCCACCGGGGAAGTGGAGCTTGGGTACGGATTGAAGGCCGCCTTCGTTGAGGACGCGGGCACCGTAGGAGAGGCGTTCGCCATTGGAGAGGAGAGTGCGGAAGTAAGGATGGTGTTTCATGCGCTGAGTGGGGGGTTAACTGTAAGAGTTAGAGGTGAAGAAAAAGGGTACGGACCTGCAGCTCGCGGTAGGGCGAGAGGTAGGGGTTCTGGTAGTCAAGACCGATAACGAGGCCGAGTGAGACGAGCCCATCAGCCATGTGGTACTCCCAGCCGCCACCATAAGTCTTGTAGTCGAGTGGCCAACCCATGGTATGGACGACCTTGCCAGGCTGGTATTTAGTAGGGTCGACGCGCCAGACCTCCTTGAGGCCAATGCCATATGTCTGTGGCTGAGATTCCTTGCGTAGGTGGTACTTTTGGATGGCGAGTTTGGTTAGAGAGCCGTGTGCACCCTCGGCTAGAAGCGTAACCTTGGCGTTGAAGGCCATGCCCGGTTCAAAGGAGGATTTGGGGGTGAAGGACCGGGTGAGGCCAACTTCATTGGTGATGACACCACGGACAGAAGGGGCAGGGGAGCCCCAGGGATCGTGGGCGTCAGGTGTCTTGGAGAAGAGGAGCTGAGCAGCGGCAAAGCCAGGGTAAATCTCGACACCGTACTCATTCTCGGCGATAGAGGCGAGCCAGCGGGTAAAGGCGGAGAGGGAGACGATGTAGTTGCCATTATTGCTCATCTGGGGCGGATGTGGGATAGGGAAGGAGCGGGATTTTGTGAGGAAGCGCATGGAGGAGGAAGTGGCGGGCTGGGTAAGTGGGTGGTCAGGAAGTTGCTGCCAGTCGGGGAGCAACTCGTCGAGGGCGCGTGGTTCGATGACGGCGCCAGAAACAATGTGCGAGCCTGCTTCTGCACCTTTTTCGAGGACAACGACGCGTAGGTCGTCGCCGGCGAGCTGCTTGAGGCGGATGGCGGCACTGAGGCCGGCGGGGCCGCCACCAACGATGCAGACGTCGACGTCATCCTCAGCGCGCTCAGCGTTGGCAGGCTCGAAGACGGCGCGGCGGGATGCTGAGGAATGGAGGGCGCGGGTGGAGGCGCATCTTGAGTGACGGGCAAGTGACCGCAACATTGCAAAAAAGGTTCGGAGTTTCGTTTGTTTTATAACCTCCTTGAGCCACCTCGACACCGATACCCTCATACAACTCCAGTCATTACACACACTCTATGTATATTCGATTGCCATTACTGACGACAACTATGAGCATTTATTCTAAGAAAATAGATGTCTAAGATTGGGTGAAAAGTGAGGTTCATCTAGAATGGCGCAGCTGTTGTCTGCGAAATCGGTGCATCATGAGAATTCGAACTCGGTACCTTGGAGTCCAGGTCAACATCCATTGCACCCAGTGGGGATCATCTGGAACTAGTTCCGCAGTGGAACCATCAGGTGGTCGTTCGACATCGGGGAGTGCACCCTTCAAGGCCTCTGAGAAACCAAATGTTTCAACGGTTGAGGATTCGGAGTGCACAAAGATAAAGATCATGATGGGAGAACATGCCTGTTGGCCATGACCTTCAGATGATTTAAGATATGGGGATGTTTACCAACCGTAAAGCCCCAGAAGCATATCCGAAACACATTGTTCAAAACTTGTGGGACGAATGTCAAACCAGAGGGCGTTACAAATACCATCGTCAAATATATGGCCTGGGATAAAGTGGCCGCATGAGTGCCGTCGACATACTCAACTAGATGCAAGGAAAGGTACAGACTTGGAGGACACAGAATACCAAGCCGGATTCCACAAGAACAAGTAAAAGCCGTTGTCCACGTGTCATTGGCTTCATTTTTCCCAAGTAGAGTCTGTTTGATCGGTGTTGGGTTCTATAACTTTGGTCAGGAGGAAGCAATGTCACAAAAGACAATTTGAACATACCTAAGTCTTTGAAAGATTAGAAGCGTGCTAACTAAATTTGTTATCAAAGACATGCAAAATCCAACATCATCGATGATACATGGGATTGACCACTTCTCGAACAAGATGAACAACGTGGTAGGGTTACTGATGGAGACTAATAGTGGCATGCGGAACCCTATAAGTTATGAAAAGGCTGTTGCCATCCTTGGAAAGAAAACTTACCAATTACCGATGTGAGTAGGAAACATAGTATAAACTTTGGCCACTTTTGATCGGGATACAGAACACATGCTCTCCAGATGACAACGCAGTCGTTGGTGATTAACTAGGCCCTGTTATGTCAGCATTCCACTGAGTGGCTAACATCGAGACTCATACCAGCGTCAGATCCACCCACCATGGTATAATAAAGCCAATGGTCAAGTTACTTCTCATTTCTGCCGATACCTGGTGAATTAAAGCTTGTCTAATTTGCCCTGCCACAAACAAGATGTCGGTGAAGGCATAGAGGGCGTAGAGGAGGTAACTTGTCAAGATTGTAGCGAGTATAATTTTTCTTGGTATCGTCCCGAACTTGCACCCTCTGTACTAGATCAGCGGTAGATCAGACACATGCCGGATAACTCACATGCTCAATTTTATTGCAATTATGAAAAGTCCTGTTGTAAAACCTGCAGAGACAATCCAGAAAAACGCACAACTAATAAACATATGCCATACCAAAGATTAGAGGAGTAATCACTGGGTTTACGAGATTCACGGACAGCACGAGCCCAAATCTTGGAAATTGGCACGCTCTTCGTGCGTCATTGGGAGGAGCAATAACTATGAACCATTGAACAGAGGAGATATCTATTTTATACACCTCAAAGTGATGAGGGTTAGATGTACAGCAGTGGGGTTAATTCTGATTCTGATGTATCGGAAACTGTAGAAAGATGATCAGAGGATGGTGACCCGGTGTGAGGAGGGGAGCCGAAAAGATACTGACCTCTACTATGCCTAACCGCTTACAGTCTGAAAAACATTACGACATGGCCCTGAAATGTAACCGGCCGAAATAATACTGCTATTACTGGATGGGAAGGAGCCCAGATACTGTCCAAGCGTGATGAAACCAAGAATCGCGTAGTGCAGCCGGAGGACCCGAAAGGATAGCCTGGGGCGGTACAAATGCACAGGATATTCCTGTTATCGTGGTAGATCATTGTGTACTTGATTATTGGCATCTTGGAGTATCAGATATCGATAACCTCCCACATCGAACCATGCATCCTGCTAACGCAGTAGGCTAGTATTCCGGCTCAGTGAGAGCCTGAGAGGTGATCCAGAGGCTCCAATGTAGGTGATGGCCGAACCGGTCAACTACACAAATGTGGTATAGTATACCGTGGAACGGATGGTGAACGGCTGTTACGTTTCGAATGGGCGGGGCCGGCTTATTAAGGAGGATGCCTAGGGTAAGAGACCAGAAATTAGAATGATGAAGAGGTCACATTTGTACTTTCTGGATCCAACTACTGGCAAATGATGATCAAGCCCAAGTGAGCCGCGAGTGTGTAAAGTATAGATTACTACCTTGAGTCAACTGAACTGAACGCCATACATCGGTGCGAACCCGTGGTTAACTCAGGTAAGAATGGAGATTGCGTACTTGGTACCTCTCAACGCCGTACTTGTTCTCGGCGACAGAGACAAGCTAACAGGTAGAGACAGAGAAAGAGGCGATGTAGTTGTCCTCGGACCAAGGAAATAAGCGGAATTGGGTGAGAAGGCGAATGTAGAAGGTTGTAATTGCGAGCTTGGGTGAGCGGGTAGTCAGGCAGTTGCTCCCAGAGACGATATGCGAGCCAATTTTGGCGTCTTTTTAGACACGCAGGTTGTCGTCGGCAAACTGCTTGAAGCGGATAGTAGTGCTGAGGCCACCGCCGACGATGCAAACGTCGACATTATCCCTAGCGCGCTTAACGTTGTTGGGCGGCAGAGACGGTGCAGTGAAAAATGGAGGGCGCGATTGGACTCAGAGGCGCATCTTGATTCTAGTTGATTCTTGAGTGGCAGTAGTGGGCATGTGACCGCGGCATTGTGGCAAAAGCTCAGGCTGTTTTCAGGAAATCACTCTGATCAGTTCGTTCCTCTGTTTCTTTCGCTCCTTTTTTTTTTTTTTTTTGCGGAATACACCGAATTGGCTTAGTACGGTGGTGGTTTCGGGTAGAGGGTGAAGCTTTGGAGGCTCTACGGTGAGATAGCGAGTTATTCTAGACATCCATTGCTCGTATATATTGGGGCTATTATTGGGGGTCAAATACTGTGTTTGGATATACCGAGATTTGACGTTGGACAGCGCCCTTCTTTGCTACTCATTCCACCTCACGGACGATGTTAGATATCTTCTCTTCCCTTTTTCCTATTACTAACGTGCCTCCCAAGATACCTTCTCTGCCCTTCCCCGGCGCCCTGCCAACTGGGTCACCAGATTCCGGCATTTCTAAATTCTATGTGTTCATGTTGAAAGTTGCACACAAAACATAGACGAACACGTCTTCATCATGTCCATCATAACCTGCGACGATCCTTGGCTCCTCTCTTTGTCCATCGTCGGCTCAATTTCAACCCCGATGTCTGAATTCGAACGGATCTCATGAAGAATCAGACTTTGACACCATGGAGACTCTTGATGTCATCAACCACGGCATTGCTTTTCTACTTTGTACAAGAGCACTGAGGCTCGATGTCGGACAGCGCACAGAAGACTCAGAGTCACCGTCTAACGGACTCCTCCCCTGCCCCTTTTTCACCCTTTCGCAACTTTAATTTCGCAGAAAGTTGCACGTCAACTTTGACACCTTTTGGGCGCGCTCAATGCCAGTTCAGATCATTGAAAGTCACTCAAGAACCATACGGAAAGTCACCTTGCGATATCTAATTTTACATTCAACGATCGTGGTGGCTCAATGGCAAGCCAACATCCGTCGGCAGTTCATCATCGCATCCGTGATTATTCATGCCACTCACGCCCGTAATGACATGTGTTGTCTCCTTGATCTATTACTCCCTCGCATTTCGCCTATTTATTCGAGAAAACCCAATGGTTTCGAATCACCACCATCACTCTTCCTGCCACTCTCTACTTTGTCTGCACAATCTCGGAGATGGATACGCTTAATCTTCTTCAACAAGTCCCTCTCTTTGAAACAGACGCAGAGGAATTCTATACTGCAACAGGATACCAAGCCAAACCACCGAAATTTTATGGTTTCAAATTCTCATGTGAGTCCCTTGGTTTTAGGAGTAATACATATGTATGATTAACTCCACGTTACAGGGAATGTAATAGCCATCAAGTTAATGAGAGAAGAATGAATCAAAGAAACTGGAAAGAAAAAGGAACGGGACCTAAGTATTTTTATGAGTCTCCCATTAGACCTGATATATAAGGTTGGTGGTGGTATTCCAAATGTGTCTCAATTGAAATTCACTCCAATGCGTGCCGTAGGTTTTTGGACACCTGCACCCCATAGATATCTATCACATCGCCCAAACGAATAAAGCCATGCGAGGAACTATACTGGCTCGCGGTGCTGCACCAGTGTGGAAAATGTCTTTTGAGCGCCATCCGGGCATTCCTCGTTGCCCTCCAGATACGTCGGAACCACGATGGGCTTCGCTTCTTTTTGGACCCGTCGTCTGTGATGTGAGTTACATTATTTTCACGTCACACGAAATATAATGTTTGCTCTCTAGGAATGTTCTGTGGGCTATGCGTTGCCCAATTTTACGTATAAGAGGCGCTTATGTGCCAATTGTTTGGATAAACTGTGCGTTTTACAATTTACATGATTGTTCATGAGGTGACAATAATCATATTGCTGTAGTCAAGTTTCTCGAGATACCCGCGTAAACGATCAGCCTCTCTATCCGCGAGACGATCCCATCTGGGCCCTTGTTCCTGCATCGTTGACTCCAGGTAATATTTATAGCCTATCTCATGCTCACCTTCCAATTCACTTTACTTGTCTATAGACCCATTTGCTTATTGGGAAGGCAGTCGTGACAATGGCAATTATCTATTGTCTGATATTCAAATTATGGCACGAAAACTCGAAGAACTTCAGGCAGCAGCCTCGTCTGGCGATACCGAAGCCACAAACTTCTTAGAGGAATTCAAACGCACAACTAAAGCGCGTGTTTCTGGAGTGATAATGGTTCTGATATTCATTTTTCACTTTCTTTGCCATTTCTCTGACTTAGTAAAACAGCATGCCGGGTTGTGCAACAAATGGGCAGCATCCATGATGGAAGATCCCTATTCCGGCATTCAGCGGAGAATCTGGCAACAGCAAGTGTTTCTGAAGTTGAACAAGGGCTGTAGTATTGATATTTTTTATCCCAGATTGTTGGAACGCATGATAAAACTCAATTATAACCCAGCTGAAGTTCGCAGACACATGCCGATACACTTTTTAACGGCCAATTACCCTAGACTTCTAAGACTGACACCGCGTGGTACGTAGATTTATGGGTCATATATCCTCATAATTAGTAAACATATCCTGTACAGTGTGGAGAGATCTCCGGCCGCAACTAGAGAACGAGGTATCTTCTGAACGGGAGAGGTCTCTCGGAAAACCACAATGGGCTCTTCTAGGCACACGCGGAAGAATAATCAAAGCGGCATATTTGGCGTACCAAAAGACCCTGGACCCCACCACTTGGGCATCACTCCCAGACTACGAGGAGCTATTTATATACAAGGCTTTTTATGCTGTACTGCATGGTGCCAACGCCCCACTTACCATCTCGGACTGTGACGAGGCAATTGCCATATTACCGCAAATTCTTGATCACTGGCGACAACAAAAAATGATGCTCCTTTCGACACAACTGTCCGAGCAAGAGTCGACAGGTGACCCAATCAACAAGCTCAACCTCGCAACGTCAATCTTCACTTGTGTGGGCTGTGAGACGACAGGCGATCGAGGTATATGCCTGTTTGGGTGGGGAGATGTCAGCGTTCATCTTCGGTGTACAACGTCGGTAAAACAGGGCGGCAAGAATTTTAGGTTCAACAAATTAGGCTCAGAAGTTGCGGCCGCCGTCGTTTCGTTTCTTGGCCTTGGCCCACTCACGGCATCTGCATCCGATGTGGATCAGGTAGAAGCAAAGTTGTTGTGCACCCGCTGTCCTAAACAGCCGTACCGTGGCGTTAATGGGCGCAAAGCTCGCACTTGGAGGGGATACGTCAGTCTCATTTCATGTCCGGTTTTTCATGACAATTGATGATTTATTTATATTCCAGGTTATGCATGCCATTCAAATGGAATCTGACAGTGCCCACGCAGAGAACACTTGCGACCTCTTGGCCCCAGAAATAACGGCCCGACTTCGGGCAGGCGAGGACCCGCACCCCAATACCCTCGTCAAGGCGTGGAGCTGCATGCACTGTACTACACATTTTGGTAACTTCGTACCGCGCCAGCGGGCATTGAAGCACGCTCATCAAAAGTACGTTAAGACCCTCATAACCTGTTGGATTAGTGTCCTGAATGAGATGACTGATAGGCACAAAATACCGGTGCCTTTAGAAGGAAAAGATTTCTTCCACCACAAAGGGTTGGAGGTCCCGTACACAACCATTGGTCTCTCCGAACTTAGAGAGTTCACGATTGCGATGGAACTGAATAGTGAAGAACAGTTGGTATCGAAGTCTATGCCACCGGTAAAGGGGTAAGTCAGAAGATGGGACCTCGTGAATAGTGTTTATGCTCAACATCTAATCTTATCTACTTGTGTATTCCGTCCTGCCACGTGTGTCGAGCAAACGCGCATCATCATGTGCGCTATGACTCGGAAAGAAAGCCAGCCGCATACCTCTTTTCTTTTATAACGCATCTTAGTGTCTTCACAGGCTCGATAGTATTAACTGTCAGACTTCGTCGTATGATCACTGGTTGTCATTCAAAGAAGGATTTCGCGTCATAGAGCTTGACGTGATTTACGATGGTCTCGTCTTTCTGTACCAAGCAGTAGGCTCAGGGTCGGTCGGGATACTTCGATTTGCCACGCCTGTCAACCCGCCCACAGACTCTTCTCTCGTCCTACAACGCGTCTTTTTCAGGATGCTCTCCTCCGTCCTTTCCAGATGTGGTTTGACACTAGGGGTTGGCACGTGCCGTGCAAACTATACACCTTGCGAATGGTGTACTTATCAGCCGAATGCTTCGAAGGCATGTATAGTTGCATTGTATGCTGGATAGGTTTACGACAGGAAGATATAAGGTTGGCACAACTTGATAGAGTAACGAAGTAGAAGACGGAACACTTTGCAACTATTTAGAATAGAAGACAATAAAGGCATCAGTATTTACATATATTTTGTTTCACATACTATTTCCTTATATGTGAATATCGGGGGTGAAAGACCTTGCTAGACGCAAGGTGATCTCTCCGATCACATATTCTCACGGCCCGATCTTATCGTCCCGTTCTGAACAATCTCCATCGATCGTTTCTTTCCACCAAAATGGCCCTGACTCTTCAGTCCAAACTCAAGGCGTGTTCGTGTCTTCGCTGATGCCCCCTACCTAATCACACCGACCACTTTTCAGCTTCGTGACGGGAATGAAATCCCTGTGCTCGGTTTCGGTGTGTCCAAATCCTTTCCATCGCGAACCAACCAACTGACTTCCACTAGGCACCTACGAGATGGACGAGCGCGAAGCCTACGAATCCGTCACCTGGGCTCTCGAAGTCTGTCCCTTCACCTCCCTTCCCCAATCCCTCCTAAGCTCACCTATCCACAGGCCGGTTACCGTCACGTCGACTCCGCCGCCTGGTACGATAACGAAGCTGCCGTTGGTCGCGCCATCCGTGATTTCCTGTCTGCCAACTCCCTCCCTCGCTCCTCCGTCTTCTATACCACCAAGCTCAAGCTTAACGACGGCTACTCTGCCTCTCGCGCCGCCATACAGCACTCACTCGACCTCTGTGGCCTCGGGCACATAGATCTCTACCTTATCCACGGGCCCCTTGGTGGGCGTGAGGCGCGACGTGAAAGTTGGCGCGCTTGTGTGGACGCACAGAAGGAGGGCCTAGTGAGGAGTGTGGGGATCAGTACCTTTGGCGTGAGACATATGCGGGAGATACTAGAGATGGGGATTGGAGTGCCGGCGGTACATCAGATTGACCTGCACCCGTTTATGGCGCGGAAGGAGATTGTAGAGTTGTCGAAGAAAGAAGGGATGGTGATGGAGGCCTGGGCACCCCTGGTGAGGGCACTGCGATTTAACCATCCGTCGATTGTGGCGTTGGCACAAAAGTATGCCAAAGAGCCAGCACAAGTACTACTGCGGTACTCTCTTCAAAAGGCGCGTCCTTACTTTCTCTAGAAATTTGCCTTTTGTTGATGCTACGTGCGATAGGGCTACGTTCCACTTCCAAAATCGGCTTCGAAGAAGCGTGTCATTTCCAATACCCAAATCTTCGATTTTGAGCTCGCACAGGATGAGGTGGATGTGCTTGATGCGCTCGACGAGAATCTGGTGACAGACTGGGATCCGACAGGCTGCAAGTAGGCGGAAGGTGAGCGTGGTCCTCAGTCTTACGGTATGCCGTTATAACGTTTGATTTCGTGCCTCCCAAGGGTCATACTGTACACAGCACGCCTGTTTTGAGTACAAAAATGGCTATTATTGAAGGCTAATTTTCTTTTCACTTGATGTATGGATCTATTAGGTGCTTAGGACCTTGGACCTCCTGGAACCAGCAAAACCTTGATGTTCAAGTTTCGCGTTATACTTAGCTTGCATCCCCTCCTGGATATTGAAAGATGAACTCCCCTTACAGTACGCAGTACTCTCAACACTATTCTTATCTATCGACTACGAGCCTACCTTTTGGGCCCAGGTCCGCCAGTTGAGCCTTTGGGGTGTGGCGTGCCATTCCTTAATCTCCAATAGGCATGTTAAAATTGAAAACAGGTAGAGAAACCTCTCTTGAATCTAGTGATTTTTTTTCGGTGGAAAGGTAGGGAAAGGTTGTTTTCAGCAATGGTGTAGGAATCTAATCTTAGCGTGTGCCACGTTGACAACCAAGCTCGAGACTAATTCTGAAGCCATTCTCTTCATGCAGAGATCATATCTCTTAAACTAGGATGTATTTAGATGAAACGGATTCTGGCGAGGATACGGGAGGGCTTCGGGAGGTCATACTCTTTCCAACCTTTTCTGATGCTTCGTCCGAGTCCGAGTTTACCTCTCGCCACCCACATCCCCGACACCTATTCCCATGGTCCCTGTAGAACATTCGCAACTTCCTTACTTCTCGGATGAGGATTCTATTGAACTGGCAGAGGAGCTTGGGTGTAGCCATTTTGTCCATCGTATCCAATCGGAGCGCATGCCTGGTGACAACACGACCTTTGATGTGGCCGAACTTGAAGCCCACCTCAGTCGAAACTCGATGAACCTCCTCCCCCGTTGGAAAGAGCCAGTAGCTCTGCAGCGGCCACCCTTGGATGCCATAGAATGCATATTTTTTCCCAACACTCGTTTTGGATTTACGTTCAATGACGAGTGGGTCGCGTCGGTCTTCACCCCAATCTGGAATCGCAATGGAGAGGGGTTCATACCGTTGAATCTTGTTACCGAAAATAAATTCAAGGAGGTTGAAATGGCGAACTACCTCAACCAGATTACGGGCGTACTCGCCCAAGCCTTCCAGTGGATGGGGATTGATGAGGACTTCCCCTTGGGACAAAGGCATCCTCAGACCGGAAAAATCCAACCTAGGCGGTGCTTCACCCCGGTTTTCGCAGAGACTTGCCTTCCTTCTCCAGATGGCACAGCCTGTAAGCCCAACATCGTGCTTGTCGATCTGAGCCCAGAAGGTTGTGTTCCCCTCACAGCAAGTTTGGGATGGAAGGACGCCATGTCGTTTTGTGAACTCACGTCATCTGATTTCTACCACCTTCGCCTCGAAAGCACTGCCGATACAAAAGCATTTTGTATCTTTCAGCACCAGGGCGATCGAAACTGGGTAATTCAACTCGCCATCCATGGTAAACACTTCAGCGTCATCGTCTGTGATCGAACTGGGTCCTATCGCGTTGAGTATAAGGCGTTGAGCCCTTCCCAGTTCCTCAGAGTCATTGCTGGCCTCGCATTTCTGGAGCCAAAGTATCTTGGCATGGATCCCTCACTCAAACGTTGTCCAAAGCCGGCTCATCAATTCGACACCAAACACTTTCCTGTCAAATTCATTAGCGTAGGCGAAGACAGTGCCGTTATCGACGATGTGATACCTCCCGTTATGTCCTCGGGTACTTTTGTCGTGCCAGCGCTACCTGTCAAACAATCGCCTTGGCAGATTTTCTTATGTGAGCCGTCTACCCAGAGAGATTACCAGTTCATGTACATTGAATGTGGCGACAAGAAGTACAAGGTTATCAAAGAAATCTTCCGCTCGCAGGCGCTGGCTGGCCGAGCCACACGTGTCTGGTTGGTTGACCTAGGGGATGGTAGTTTAGGCATTATCAAGGACAGCTGGGCATCGTCTTCCAATCCATCCGAAGCGGCATTTTATACCAATCTGGAGATACCTCACAGCACGCGTCTGGAAGGGCAATGCGAGGTTACCGTGACGATCCTTCAAAAGTTTTCGAAGTACTACACTCCCCAGCTCTCGTACGAAACGCCGCATAGTCACGTCACCATCAGGGTACCCACTTTGCAATTTCAGGACACCATACGAACTTATGGGTGCCTTCCATGATGTGCTGCAAGGTATCTTTTTATTTATTCCTATAATAATGGCTGACTTGCCTTGTCTTTAGGAATGAAGTACCTGGCAGATCGCGGACTAGCATATCGTGACATCAGCTACCGCAACATTCTCCTACATGCCGTTGACGCCAAACCTCTACCAGACATCGAAGAAGCATTGGAGCTTCTTCGGAAGCCAGAGACTTCGGAGGTGCTAGAGCAACTCCGTGTTCTCCTCTGTTGCTGGCGAGGGCTACTTATTGACTACGACAACGCCGCTTCCCAGTCGGATGGTCAAGTACCGTCTCAGAGTGAAGATCTTGCTAAAAGACACTCCAAGGTTTACCGTACTGTAAGTGGCCGGCGTGTTCAGTGAGTATGTGCTCACATCTTTCTACAGGGTACAGCCCCTTACATGGCCATCGAAATACTTTCCTACGAAAATGTGCCGCATCAAGTGGCTCATGACATCGAATCTCTTTTCTATGTGTTCTTATTCGTCTGTACATTCCTTGAGGAGCCTGGTACCCTTCGCTTAAAAGGCGGAATCTTCAACGCTTGTGCAGAAGCCGAGTATGCTCCAATAGCGATCTGGTGGCATGGCAGTGGCAGCTTCGAAGAGCTTGGAGTTATCAAGCAAGGACTGCTGCACCACAACTTTGAGAGATATATTCTCGGTGGCACCGCCGAATATTTCTGTGACCTAAAGCCGTACCTGTCGTCTATCAAAAAGTTGTTGTTCTTACGCGCAAACGATACTAAGCTTTCAGAGAGGGGGCGGGTCGTAGCGAACGTAACCTGTGAAAGTGTGATGGCCATTTTCGAGGCTGCCCTCCGCGACGAGCATCTCATCCGCAACCATCTCGACATTTTACGCCAAGCAGCCACAGTGACGGGTGCCAAACGAGGATCAGAGGCCATCCCTTCCGCTGACCGTCAAATGAATGCAGGAAAACGCCCTCGGCTGGTTGTGCAGACAGATGTCTGAGCTCGATAATAGTAATTTCTTTTTGTATATAATACCCTTATTTCTACTTCTACTGTAGCTCTGGTTGCTAATGCTATGGTATCGGTGGTGTGCCGCGGGGTCGTTGGGTGTGGTGTGCCATCCCTTAATCTTGGATATAAGCTGATCATAAAAGATAGCTTCAAGTGACGTCATCAATATGGCGCTTATCCTCTCCGTCAATGCTGGGTCGTCTTCGCTCAAAATCTCGCTTTACCAC